>CAWVNZ010001999.1:0-43096 GCA_963930735.1 Dioctria linearis
TGCGACAGTATAAAATTATTTTTTGAAAAATTTACTATATAAAAGGCAACCCCTGGCGTATTTAAAATTTGGGACAGTAGAAAATTATTTTTTGAAAAATTTACTGTAGAAAAGGCAATCCCTGGCGCAATTAAAATTTGCGACAGTAAAAAATTATTTTTTGAATAATTTACTATAGAAAAGGCAATCCCTGGCGTAATTAAAATTTGCGACAGTAAAAAATTATTTTTTGAATAATTTACTATAGAAAAGGCAATCCCTGGCGGATTTGAAATTTGCGACAGTAAAAAATTATTTTTTGAATAATTTACTATAGAAAAGGCAATCTCTGGCGTAATTAAAATTTGCGACAGTAGAAAATTATTTTTCGAATAATTTACTATAGAAAAGGCAATCCCTGGCGCAATTAAAATTTGCGACAGTAAAAAATTATTTTTTAAATAATTTACTATAGAAAAGGCAATCCCTGGCGTAATTAAAATTTGGACAGTAGAAAATTATTTTTTGAATAATTTACTATAGAAAAGGCAATTCCTGGCGTCTTTAAAATTTGCGACAGTAAAAAATTATTTTTTGAATAATTTACTATAGAAAAGGCAATCCCTGGCGTAATTAAAATTTGCGACAGTAGAAAATTATTTTTTGAATAATTTACTATAGAAAAGGCAATCCCTGGCGTAATTAAAATTTGCGACAGTATAAAATTATTTTTTGAAAAATTTACTATATAAAAGGCAATACCTGGCGTAATTAAAATTTGCGACAGTAGAAAATTATTTTTTGAAAAATTTACTGTAGAAAAGGCAATCCCTGGCGTAATTAAAATTTGCGACAGTAGAAAATTATTTTTTGAATAATTTACTATAGAAAAGGCAATCCCTGGCGTAATTAAAATTTGCGACAGTAGAAAAATATTTTTTGAATAATTTACTATAGAAAAGGCAATCCCTGGCGTAATTAAAATTTGCGACAGTATAAAATTATTTTTTGAATAATTTACTATAGAAAAGGCAATCCCTGGCGCAATTAAAATTTGCGACAGTAAAAAATGATTTTTTGCAAAATTTACTGTAGAAAAGGCAATCCCTGGCGCAATTAAAACTTGCGATAGTAAAAAATTATTTTTTGAATAATTTACTATAGAAAAGGCAATCCCTGGCGGATTTGAAATTTGCGACAGTAAAAAATTATTTTTTGAATAATTTACTATAGAAAAGGCAATCCCTGGCGTAATTAAAATTTGCGACAGTAGAAAATTATTTTTCGAATAATTTACTATAGAAAAGGCAATCCCTGGCGTAATTAAAATTTGCGACAGTAGAAAATTATTTTTTGAATAATTTACTATAGAAAAGGCAATCCCTGGCGTAATTAAAATTTGCGACAGTAAAAAATTATTTTTTGAATAATTTACTATAGAAAAGGCAATCCCTGGCGTATTTAAAATTTGCGACAGTAGAAAATTATTTTTTGAAAAATTTACTATAGAAAAGGCAATCCCTGGCGTAATTAAAATTTGCGACAATAAAAAATTATTTTTTGAATAATTTATCTATAGAAAAGGCAATCCCTGGCGTAATTAAAATTTGCGACAGTAGAAAATTATTTTTTGAATAATTTACTATAGAAAAGGCAATCCCTGGCGTAATTAAAATTTGCGACAGTAGAAAATTATTTTTTGAATAATTTACTATAGAAAAGGCAATCCCTGGCGTAATTAAAATTTGCGACAGTATAAAATTATTTTTTGAAAAATTTACTATAGAAAAGGCAATCCCTGGCGTAATTAAAATTTGCGACAGTAGAAAATTATTTTTTGAATAATTTACTATAGAAAAGGCAATCCCTGGCGTATTTAAAATTTGCGACAGTAAAAAATTATTTTTTGAATAATTTACTATAGAAAAGGCAATCCCTGGCGTAATTAAAATTTGCGACAGTAGAAAAATATTTTTTGAATAATTTACTATAGAAAAGGCAATCCCTGGCGTAATTAAAATTTGCGACAGTATAAAATTATTTTTTGAAAAATTTACTATATAAAAGGCAACCCCTGGCGTATTTAAAATTTGCGACAGTAGAAAATTATTTTTTGAAAAATTTACTGTAGAAAAGGCAATCCCTGGCGCAATTAAAATTTGCGACAGTAAAAAATTATTTTTTGAATAATTTACTATAGAAAAGGCAATCCCTGGCGTAATTAAAATTTGCGACAGTAAAAAATTATTTTTTGAATAATTTACTATAGAAAAGGCAATCCCTGGCGTAATTAAAATTTGCGACAGTAGAAAATTATTTTTTGAATAATTTACTATAGAAAAGGCAATCCCTGGCGTAATTAAAATTTGCGACAGTATAAAATTATTTTTTGAAAAATTTACTATATAAAAGGCAATCCCTGGCGTAATTAAAATTTGCGACAGTAAAAAATTAGTTTTTGAATAATTTACTATAGAAAAGGCAATCCCTGGCGGATTTGAAATTTGCGACAGTAAAAAATTATTTTTTGAATAATTTACTATAGAAAAGGCAATCCCTGGCGTAATTAAAATTTGCGACAGTAGAAAATTATTTTTTGAATAATTTACTATAGAAAAGGCAATCCCTGGCGCAATTAAAATTTGCTACAGTAAAAAATTATTTTTTGAATAATTTACTATAGAAAAGGCAATCCCTGGCGTAATTAAAATTTGCGACAGTAGAAAATTATTTTTTGAATAATTTACTATAGAAAAGGCAATCCCTGGCGGATTTAAAATTTGCGACAGTAAAAAATTATTTTTTGAATAATTTACTATAGAAAAGGCAATCCCTGGCGTAAGTAAAATTTGCGACAGTAGAAAATAATTTTTTGAATAATTTACTATAGAAAAGGCAATCCCTGGCGCAATTAAAATTTGCGACAGTAGAAAATTATTTTTTGAATAATTTACTATAGAAAAGGCAATCCCTGGCGCAATTAAAATTTGCGACAGTAAAAAAGTATTTTTTGAATAATTTACTATAGAAAAGGCAATCCCTGGCGTAATTAAAATTTGCGACAGTATAAAATTATTTTTTGAAAAATTTACTATATAAAAGGCAATCCCTGGCGTAATTAAAATTTGCGACAGTAAAAAATGAGTTTTTGAAAAATTTACTGTAGAAAAGGCAATCCCTGGCGGATTTGAAATTTGCGACAGTAAAAAATTATTTTTTGAATAATTTACTATAGAAAAGGCAATCCCTGGCGTAATTAAAATTTGCGACAGTAGAAAATTATTTTTTGAATAATTTACTATAGAAAAGGCAATCCCTGGCGCAATTAAAATTTGCGACAGTAAAAAATTATTTTTTGAATAATTTACTATAGAAAAGGCAATCCCTGGCGTAATTAAAATTTGCGATAGTAGAAAATTATTTTTTGAATAATTTACTATAGAAAAGGCAATCCCTGGCGCAATTAAAATTTGCGACAGTAAAAAATTATTTTTTGAATAATTTACTATAGAAAAGGCAATCCCTGGCGTAATTAAAATTTGCGACAGTAGAAAATTATTTTTTGAATAATTTACTATAGAAAAGGCAATCCCTGGCGGATTTAAAATTTGCGACAGTAAAAAATAATTTTTTTAATAATTTACTATAGAAAAGGCAATCCCTGGCGTAATTAAAATTTGCGACAGTAGAAAATTATTTTTTGAATAATTTACTATAGAAAAGGCAATCCCTGGCGTAATTAAAATTTGCGACAGTATAAAATTATTTTTTGAATAATTTACTATAGAAAAGGCAATCCCTGGCGTAATTAAAATTTGCGACAATAGAAAATTATTTTTTGAAAAGTTTACTATAGAAAAGGCAATCCCTGGCGCAATTAAAATTTGCGACAGTAAAAAATTATTTTTTGCAAAATTTACTGTAGAAAAGGCAATTCCTGGCGCAGTTAAAACTTGCGATAGTAAAAAATTATTTTTTGAATAATTTACTATAGAAAAGGCAATCCCTGGCGGATTTGAAATTTGCGACAGTAAAAAATTATTTTTTGAATAATTTACTATAGAAAAGGCAATCCCTGGCGTAATTAAAATTTTCGACAGTAGAAAATTATTTTTTGAATAATTTACTACAGAAAAGGCAATCCCTGGCGCAATTAAAATTTGCGACAGTAAAAAATTATTTTTTGAATAATTTACTATAGAAAAGGCAATCCCTGGCGTAATTAAAATTTGCGACAGTAGAAAATTACTTTTTGAATAATTTACTATAGAAAAGGCAATCCCTGGCGTATTTAAAATTTGCGACAGTAAAAAATTATTTTTTGAATAATTTACTATAGAAAAGGCAATCCCTGGCGTATTTAAAATTTGCGACAGTAAAAAATTAATTTGTGAAAAATTTACCTGGCGAAATTGAAATTTGCGAGAGTAAAAAATTATTTTTTGAATAATTTACTATAGAAAAGGCAATCCCTGGCGTAATTAAAATTTGCGACAGTAAAAAATTATTTTTTGAATAATTTACTATAGAAAAGGCAATCCCTGGCGTAGTTAAAATTTGCGACAGTAGAAAATTATTTTTTGAATAATTTACTATAGAAAAGGCAATCCCTGGCGCAATTAAAATTTGCAACAGTAAAAAATTATTTTTTGAATAATTTACTATAGAAAAGGCAATCCCTGGCGTAATTAAAATTTGCGACAGTAGAAAATTATTTTTTGAAAAGTTTACTATAGAAAAGGCAATCCCTGGGATATTTAAAATTTGCGACAGTAAAAAATTATTTTTTGAATAATTTACTATAGAAAAGGCAATCCCTGGCGTATTTAAAATTTGCGACAGTAAAAAATTAATTTGTGAAAAATTTACCTGGCGAAATTGAAATTTGCGAGAGTAAAAAATTATTTTTTGAATAATTTACTATAGAAAAGGCAATCCCTGGCGTAGTTAAAATTTGCGACAGTAGAAAATTATTTTTTGAATAATTTACTATAGAAAAGGCATTCCCTGGCGTAATTAAAATTTGCGACAGTATAAAATTATTTTTTGAAAAATTTACTATATAAAAGGCAATCCTTGGCGTAATTAAAATTTGCGACAATAAAAAATTACTTTATGAAAAATTTACTGTAGAAAAGGCAATCCCTGGCGCAATTAAAACTTGCGATAGTAAAAAATTATTTTTTGAATAATTTACTATAGAAAAGGCAATCCCTGGCGGATTTGAAATTTGCGACAGTAAAAAATTATTTTTTGAATCATTTACTATAGAAAAGGCAATCCCTGGCGTATTTAAAATTTGCGACAGTAAAAAATTATTTTTTGAATAATTTACTATAGAAAAGGCAATCCCTGGCGTAATTAAAATTTGCGACAGTATAAAATAATTTTTTGAAAAATTTACTATATAAAAGGCAATCCCTGGCGTAATTAAAATTTGCGACAGTAAAAAATTACTTTTTGAAAAATTTACTGTAGAAAAGGCAGTCCCTATCGTAATTAAAATTTGCGACAGTAGAAAATTATTTTTTGAATAATTTACTATAGAAAAGGCAATCCCTGGCGTAATTAAAATTTGCGACAGTAAAAAATTATTTTTTGAATAATTTACTATAGAAAAGGCAATCCCTGACGGATTTGAAATTTGCGACAGTAAAAAATTATTTTTTGAATAATTTACTATAGAAAAGGCAATCCCTGGCGTAATTAAAATTTGGAAAAGAAAAAAATTATTTTTTGAATAATTTACTATAGAAAAGGCAATCCCTGGCGTAATTAAAATTTGCGACAGTAGAAAATTATTTTTTGAATAATTTACTATAGAAAAGGCAATCCCTGGCGTAATTAAAATTTGCGACAGTAAGAAATTATTTTTTGAATAATTTACTATAGAAAAGGCAATCCCTGGCGTAATTAAAATTTCCGACAGTAGAAAATTATTTTTTGAATAATTTACTATAGAAAAGGCAATCCCTGGCGTAATTAAAATTTGCGACAGTAGAAAATTATTTTTTGAATAATTTACTATAGAAAAGCAATCCCTGGCGCAATTAAAATTTGCGACAGTAAAAAATTATTTTTTGAATAATTTACTATAGAAAAGGCAATCCCTGGCGTAATTAAAATTTGCGACAGTAGAAAATTATTCTTTGAATAATTTACTATAGAAAAGGCAATCCCTGGCGTATTTAAAATTTGCGACAGGAAAAAATTATTTTTTTGAATAATTTACTATAGAAAAGGCAATCACTGGCGCAATTAAAATTTGCGACAGCAAAAAATTAATTTTTGAATAATTTACTATAGAAAAGGCAATCCCTGGCGTATTTAAAATTTGCGACAGTAAAAAATTATTTTTTGAATAATTTACTATAGAAAAGGCAATCCCTGGCGTAATTAAAATTTGCGACAGTATAAAATTATTTTTTGAAAAATTTACTATATAAAAGGCAATCCCTGGAGTAATTAAAATTTGCGACAGTAAAAAATTAGTTTTTGAAAAATTTACTGTAGAAAAGGCAATCCCTGGCGCAATAAAAATTTGCGACAGTAGAAAATTATTTTTTGAATAATTTACTATAGAAAAGGCAATCCCTGGCGTAATTAAAATTTGCGACAGTAGAAAATTATTTTTTGAATAATTTACTGTAGAAAAGGCAATCCCTGGCGCAATTAAAATTTGCGACAGTAGAAAATTATTTTTTGAATAATTTACTATAGAAAAGGCAGTCCCTATCGTAATTAAAATTTGCGACAGTAGAAAATTATTTTTTGAATAATTTACTATAGAAAAGGCAATCCCTGGCGTAATTAAAATTTGCGACAGTAAAAAATTATTTTTTGAATAATTTACTATAGAAAAGGCAATCCCTGACGGATTTGAAATTTGCGACAGTAAAAAATTATTTTTTGAATAATTTACTATAGAAAAGGCAATCCCTGGCGTAATTAAAATTTGGAAAAGAAAAAAATTATTTTTTGAATAATTTACTATAGAAAAGGCAATCCCTGGCGTAATTAAAATTTGCGACAGTAGAAAATTATTTTTTGAATAATTTACTATAGAAAAGGCAATCCCTGGCGTAATTAAAATTTGCGACAGTAAGAAATTATTTTTTGAATAATTTACTATAGAAAAGGCAATCCCTGGCGTAATTAAAATTTCCGACAGTAGAAAATTATTTTTTGAATAATTTACTATAGAAAAGGCAATCCCTGGCGTAATTAAAATTTGCGACAGTATAAAATTATTTTTTGAAAAATTTACTATATAAAAGGCAATCCCTGGCGTAATTAAAATTTGCGACAGTAAAAAATTAGTTTTTGAATAATTTACTATAGAAAAGGCAATCCCTGGCGGATTTGAAATTTGCGACAGTAAAAAATTATTTTTTGAATAATTTACTATAGAAAAGGCAATCCCTGGCGTAATTAAAATTTGCGACAGTAGAAAATTATTTTTTGAATAATTTACTATAGAAAAGGCAATCCCTGGCGCAATTAAAATTTGCTACAGTAAAAAATTATTTTTTGAATAATTTACTATAGAAAAGGCAATCCCTGGCGTAATTAAAATTTGCGACAGTAGAAAATTATTTTTTGAATAATTTACTATAGAAAAGGCAATCCCTGGCGGATTTAAAATTTGCGACAGTAAAAAATTATTTTTTGAATAATTTACTATAGAAAAGGCAATCCCTGGCGTAATTAAAATTTGCGACAGTAGAAAATAATTTTTTGAATAATTTACTATAGAAAAGGCAATCCCTGGCGCAATTAAAATTTGCGACAGTAGAAAATTATTTTTTGAATAATTTACTATAGAAAAGGCAATCCCTGGCGCAATTAAAATTTGCGACAGTAAAAAAGTATTTTTTGAATAATTTACTATAGAAAAGGCAATCCCTGGCGTAATTAAAATTTGCGACAGTATAAAATTATTTTTTGAAAAATTTACTATATAAAAGGCAATCCCTGGCGTAATTAAAATTTGCGACAGTAAAAAATTAGTTTTTGAAAAATTTACTGTAGAAAAGGCAATCCCTGGCGGATTTGAAATTTGCGACAGTAAAAAATTATTTTTTGAATAATTTACTATAGAAAAGGCAATCCCTGGCGTAATTAAAATTTTCGACAGTAGAAAATTATTTTTTGAATAATTTACTATAGAAAAGGCAATCCCTGGCGCAATTAAAATTTGCGACAGTAAAAAATTATTTTTTGAATAATTTACTATAGAAAAGGCAATCCCTGGCGTAATTAAAATTTTCGACAGTAGAAAATTATTTTTTGAATAATTTACTATAGAAAAGGCAATCCCTGGCGCAATTAAAATTTGCGACAGTAAAAAATTATTTTTTGAATAATTTACTATAGAAAAGGCAATCCCTGGCGTAATTAAAATTTGCGACAGTAGAAAATTATTTTTTGAATAATTTACTATAGAAAAGGCAATCCCTGGCGGATTTAAAATTTGCGACAGTAAAAAATTATTTTTTTAATAATTTACTATAGAAAAGGCAATCCCTGGCGTAATTAAAATTTGCGACAGTAGAAAATTATTTTTTGAATAATTTACTATAGAAAAGGCAATCCCTGGCGTAATTAAAATTTGCGACAGTATAAAATTATTTTTTGAATAATTTACTATAGAAAAGGCAATCCCTGGCGTAATTAAAATTTGCGACAGTAGAAAATTATTTTTTGAAAAGTTTACTATAGAAAAGGCAATCCCTGGCGCAATTAAAATTTGCGACAGTAAAAAATAATTTTTTGCAAAATTTACTGTAGAAAAGGCAATTCCTGGCGCAGTTAAAACTTGCGATAGTAAAAAATTATTTTTTGAATAATTTACTATAGAAAAGGCAATCCCGGGCTGATTTGAAATTTGCGACAGTAAAAAATTATTTTTTGAATAATTTACTATAGAAAAGGCAATCACTGGCGTAATTAAAATTTTCGACAGTAGAAAATTATTTTTTGAATAATTTACTACAGAAAAGGCAATCCCTGGCGCAATTAAAATTTGCGACAGTAAAAAATTATTTTTTGAATAATTTACTATAGAAAAGGCAATCCCTGGCGTAATTAAAATTTGCGACAGTAGAAAATTACTTTTTGAATAATTTACTATAGAAAAGGCAATCCCTGGCGTATTTAAAATTTGCGACAGTAAAAAATTATTTTTTGAATAATTTACTATAGAAAAGGCAATCCCTGGCGTATTTAAAATTTGCGACAGTAAAAAATTAATTTGTGAAAAATTTACCTGGCGAAATTGAAATTTGCGAGAGTAAAAAATTATTTTTTGAATAATTTACTATAGAAAAGGCAATCCCTGGCGTAATTAAAATTTGCGACAGTAAAAAATTATTTTTTGAATAATTTACTATAGAAAAGGCAATCCCTGGCGTAGTTAAAATTTGCGACAGTAGAAAATTATTTTTTGAATAATTTACTATAGAAAAGGCAATCCCTGGCGCAATTAAAATTTGCAACAGTAAAAAATTATTTTTTGAATAATTTACTATAGAAAAGGCAATCCCTGGCGTAATTAAAATTTGCGACAGTAGAAAATTATTTTTTGAAAAGTTTACTATAGAAAAGGCAATCCCTGGGATATTTAAAATTTGCGACAGTAAAAAATTATTTTTTGAATAATTTACTATAGAAAAGGCAATCCCTGGCGTATTTAAAATTTGCGACAGTAAAAAATTAATTTGTGAAAAATTTACCTGGCGAAATTGAAATTTGCGAGAGTAAAAAATTATTTTTTGAATAATTTACTATAGAAAAGGCAATCCCTGGCGTAGTTAAAATTTGCGACAGTAGAAAATTATTTTTTGAATAATTTACTATAGAAAAGGCATTCCCTGGCGTAATTAAAATTTGCGACAGTATAAAATTATTTTTTGAAAAATTTACTATATAAAAGGCAATCCCTGGCGTAATTAAAATTTGCGACAATAAAAAATTACTTTATGAAAAATTTACTGTAGAAAAGGCAATCCCTGGCGCAATTAAAACTTGCGATAGTAAAAAATTATTTTTTGAATAATTTACTATAGAAAAGGCAATCCCTGGCGGATTTGAAATTTGCGACAGTAAAAAATTATTTTTTGAATAATTTACTATAGAAAAGGCAATCCCTGGCGTATTTAAAATTTGCGACAGTAAAAAATTATTTTTTGAATAATTTACTATAGAAAAGGCAATCCCTGGCGTAATTAAAATTTGCGACAGTATAAAATAATTTTTTGAAAAATTTACTATATAAAAGGCAATCCCTGGCGTAATTAAAATTTGCGACAGTAAAAAATTACTTTTTGAAAAATTTACTGTAGAAAAGGCAATCCCTGGCGGATTTGAAATTTGCGACAGTAAAAAATTATTTTTTGAATAATTTACTATAGAAAAGGCAATCCCTGGCGTAATTAAAATTTGCGACAGTAAAAAATTATTTTTTGAATAATTTACTATAGAAAAGGCAATCCCTGGCGCAATTAAAATTTGCGACAGTAAAAAATTATTATTTGAATAATTTACTATAGAAAAGGCAATCCCTGGCGTAGTTAAAATTTGCGACAGTAGAAAATTATTTTTTGAATAATTTACTATAGAAAAGGCAATCCCTGGCGTATTTAAAATTTGCGACAGTAAAAAATTATTTTTTGAATAATTTACTATAGAAAAGGCAATCCCTGGCGTAATTAAAATTTGCGACAGTAGAAAATTATTTTTTGAATAATTTACTATAGAAAAGCAATCCCTGGCGCAATTAAAATTTGCGACAGTAAAAAATTATTTTTTGAATAATTTACTATAGAAAAGGCAATCCCTGGCGTAATTAAAATTTGCGACAGTAGAAAATTATTCTTTGAATAATTTACTATAGAAAAGGCAATCCCTGGCGTATTTAAAATTTGCGACAGTAAAAAATTATTTTTTTGAATAATTTACTATAGAAAAGGCAATCACTGGCGCAATTAAAATTTGCGACAGCAAAAAATTAATTTTTGAATAATTTACTATAGAAAAGGCAATCCCTGGCGTATTTAAAATTTGCGACAGTAAAAAATTAATTTTTGAATAATTTACTATAGAAAAGGCAATCCCTGGCGTAATTAAAATTTGCGACAGTATAAAATTATTTTTTGAAAAATTTACTATATAAAAGGCAATCCCTGGAGTAATTAAAATTTGCGACAGTAAAAAATTAGTTTTTGAAAAATTTACTGTAGAAAAGGCAATCCCTGGCGCAATAAAAATTTGCGACAGTAGAAAATTATTTTTTGAATAATTTACTATAGAAAAGGCAATCCCTGGCGTAATTAAAATTTGCGACAGTAGAAAATTATTTTTTGAATAATTTACTGTAGAAAAGGCAATCCCTGGCGCAATTAAAATTTGCGACAGTAGAAAATTATTTTTTGAATAATTTACTATAGAAAAGGCAGTCCCTATCGTAATTAAAATTTGCGACAGTAGAAAATTATTTTTTGAATAATTTACTATAGAAAAGGCAATCCCTGGCGTAATTAAAATTTGCGACAGTAAAAAATTATTTTTTGAATAATTTACTATAGAAAAGGCAATCCCTGACGGATTTGAAATTTGCGACAGTAAAAAATTATTTTTTGAATAATTTACTATAGAAAAGGCAATCCCTGGCGTAATTAAAATTTGGAAAAGAAAAAAATTATTTTTTGAATAATTTACTATAGAAAAGGCAATCCCTGGCGTAATTAAAATTTGCGACAGTAGAAAATTATTTTTTGAATAATTTACTATAGAAAAGGCAATCCCTGGCGTAATTAAAATTTGCGACAGTAGAAAATTATTTTTTGAATAATTTACTATAGAAAAGGCAATCCATGGCGTAATTAAAATTTGCGACAGTAAAAAATTATTTTTTGAATAATTTACTATAGAAAAGGCAATCCCTGGCGGATTTGAAATTTGCGACAGTAAAAAATTATTTTTTGAATAATTTACTATAGAAAAGGCAATCCCTGGCGTAATTAAAATTTGCGACAGTAGAAAATAATTTTTTGAATAATTTACTATAGAAAAGGCAATCCCTGGCGCAATTAAAATTTGCGACAGTAAAAAATTATTTTTTGAATAATTTACTATAGAAAAGGCAATCCCTGGCGTAATTAAAATTTGCGACAGTAGAAAATTATTTTTTGAATAGTTTACTAAAGAAAAGGCAATCCCTGGCGTATTTAAAATTTGCGACAGTAAAAAATTATTTTTTGAATAATTTACTATAGAAAAGGCAATCCCTGGCGTAATTAAAATTTGCGACAGTAGAAAATTATTTTTTGAATAATTTACTATAGAAAAGGCAATCCCTGGCGCAATTAAAATTTGCGACAGTAAAAAATTATTTTTTGAATAATTTACTATAGAAAAGCCAATCGCTGGCGTAATTAAAATTTGCGACAGTTGAAAATTATTTTTTGAATAATTTACTATAGAAAAGGCAATCCCTGGCGCACTTAAAATTTGCGACAGTAAAAAATTATTTTTTGAATAATTTACTATAGAAAAGGCAATCCCTGGCGTAATTAAAATTTGCGACAGTAGAAAATTATTTTTTGAATAATTTACTATAGAAAAGGCAATCCCTGGAGTAATTAAAATTTGCGACAGTAGAAAATTATTTTTTGAATAATTTACTATAGAAAAGGCAATCCCTGGCGCAATTAAAATTTGCGACAGTAAAAAATTATTTTTTGAAAAATTTACTATAGAAAAGGTAATCCCTGGCGCAATTAAAATTTGCAACAGTATAAAATTATTTTTTGAAAAATTTACTATATAAAAGGCAATCCCTGGCGTAATTAAAATTTGCGACAGTAAAAAATTAGTTTTTGAAAAATTTACTGTAGAAAAGGCAATCCCTGGCGGATTTGAAATTTGCGACAGTAAAAAATAATTTTTTGAATAATTTACTATAGAAAAGGCATTCCCTGGCGTAATTAAAATTTGCGACAGTAGAAAATTATTTTTTGAATAATTTACTATAGAAAAGGCAATCCCTGGCGCAATTAAAATTTGCGACAGTAAAAAATTATTTTTTGAATAATTTACTATAGAAAAGGCAATCCCTGGCGTAATTAAAATTTGCGACAGTAGAAAATTATTTTTTGAATAATTTACTATAGAAAAGTCAATCCCTGGCGCAATTAAAATTTGCGACAGTAAAAAATTATTTTTTTAATAATTTACTATAGAAAAGGCAATCCCTGGCGTAATTAAAATTTGCGACAGTAGAAAATTATTTTTTGAATAATTTACTATAGAAAAGGCAATCCCTGGCGTAATTAAAATTTGCGACAGTATAAAATTATTTTTTGAATAATTTACTATAGAAAAGGCAATCCCTGGCGTAATTAAAATTTGCGACAGTAGAAAATTATTTTTTGAAAAGTTTACTATAGAAAAGGCAATCCCTGGCGCAATTAAAATTTGCGACAGTAAAAAATTATTTTTTGCAAAATTTACTGTAGAAAAGGCAATCCCTGGCGCAGTTAAAACTTGCGATAGTAAAAAATTATTTTTTGAATAATTTACTATAGAAAAGGCAATCCCTGGCGGATTTGAAATTTGCGACAGTAAAAAATTATTTTTTGAATAATTTACTATAGAAAAGGCAACCCCTGGCGTATTTAAAATTTGCGACAGTAAAAAATTATTTTTTTAATAATTTACTATAGAAAAGGCAATCCCTGGCGTAATTAAAATTTGCGACAGTATAAAATTATTTTTTGAATAATTTACTATAGAAAAGGCAATCCCTGGCGTAATTAAAATTTGCGACAGTAGAAAATTATTTTTTGAATAATTTACTATAGAAAAGGCAATCCCTGGCGTAATTAAAATTTGCGACAGTAGAAAATTATTTTTTGAAAAGTTTACAAGAGAAAAGGCAATCCCTGGCGCAATTAAAATTTGCGACAGTAAAAAATTATTTTTTGCAAAATTTACTGTAGAATAGGCAATCCCTGGCGCAGTTAAAACTTGCGATAGTAAAAAATTATTTTTTGAATAATTTACTATAGAAAAGGCAATCCCTGGCGTAATTAAAATTTACGACAGTAGAAAATTATTTTTTGAATAATTTACTATAGAAAAGGACTCCCTGGCGCAATTAAAATTTGCGACAGTAAAAAATTATTTTTTGAATAATTTACTATAGAAAAGGCAATCCCTGGCGTAATTAAAATTTGCGACAGTACAAAATTATTTTTTGAAAAGTTTACTATAGAAAAGGCAATCCCTGGCGCAATTAAAATTTGCGACAGTAAAAAATTATTTTTTGCAAAATTTACTGTAGAATAGGCAATCCCTGGCGCAGTTAAAACTTGCGATAGTAAAAAATTATTTTTTGAATAATTTACTATAGAAAAGGCAATCCCTGGCGGATTTGACATTTGCGACAGTAAAAAATTATTTTTTGAATAATTTACTATAGAAAAGGCAATCCCTGGCGTATTTAAAATTTGCGACAATAAAAAATTATTTTTTGAATAATTTACTATAGAAAAGGCAATACCTGGCGTAATTAAAATTTGCGACAGTATAATATTATTTTTTGAAAAATTTACTATATAAAAGGCAATCCCTGGCGTAATTAAAATTTGCGACAGTAAAAAATTAGTTTTTGAAAAATTTACTGTAGAAAAGGCAATCCCTGGCGGATTTGAAATTTGCGACAGTAAAAAATTATTTTTTGAATAATTTACTATAGAAAAGGCAATCCCTGGCGTAATTAAAATTTGCGACAGTAGAAAATTATTTTTTGAATAATTTACTATAGAAAAGGCACTCCCTGGCGCAATTAAAATTTGCAACAGTAAAAAATTATTTTTTGAATAATTTACTATAGAAAAGGCAATCCCTGGCGTAATTAAAATTTGCGACAGTAGAAAATTAATTTGTGAATAATTTAATATAGAAAAGGCAATCCCTGGCGTATTTAAAATTTGCGACAGTAAAAAATTATTTTTTGAATAATTTACTATAGAAAAGGCAATCCCTGGCGTATTTAAAATTTGCGACAGTAAAAAATTAATTTGTGAAAAATTTACCTGGCGAAATTGAAATTTGCGAGAATAAAAAATTATTTTTTGAATAATTTACTATAGAAATGGCAATCCCTGGCGTAATTAAAATTTGCGACCGTAAAAAATTATTTTTTGAATAATTTACTATAGAAAAGGCAATCCCTGGCGTAATTAAAATTTGCGACAGTAGAAAATTATTTTTTGAATAATTTACTATAGAAAAGGCAATCCCTGGCGCAATTGAAATTTGCGACAGTAAAAAATTATTTTTTGAATAATTTACTATAGAAAAGGCAATCCCTGGCGTAATTAAAATTTGCGACAGTAGAAAATTATTTTTTGAAAAGTTTACTATAGAAAAGGCAATCCCTGGGATATTTAAAATTTGCGACAGTAAAAAATTATTTTTTGAATAATTTACTATAGAAAAGGCAATCCCTGGCGTAATTAAAATTTGCGACAGTAGAAAATAATTTTTTGAATAATTTACTATAGAAAAGGCAATCCCTGGCGCAATTAAAATTTGCGACAGTAAAAAATTATTTTTTGAATAATTTACTATAGAAAAGGCAATCCCTGGCGTAATTAAAATTTGCGACAGGAGAAAATTATTTTTTGAAAAGTTTACTATAGAAAAGGCAATCCCTGGCGCAATTAAAATTTGCGACAGTAAAAAATTATTTTTTGCAAAATTTACTGTAGAATTGGCAATCCCTGGCGCAGTTAAAACTTGCGATAGTAAAAAATTATTTTTTGAATAATTTACTATAGAAAAGGCAATCCCTGGCGGATTTGACATTTGCGACAGTAAAAAATTATTTTTTGAATAATTTACTATAGAAAAGGCAATCCCTGGCGTATTTAAAATTTGCGACAAAAAAAAATTATTTTTTGAATAATTTACTATAGAAAAGGCAATACCTGGCGTAATTAAAATTTGCGACAGTATAATATTATTTTTTGAAAAATTTACTATATAAAAGGCAATCCCTGGCGTAATTAAAATTTGCGACAGTAAAAAATTAGTTTTTGAAAAATTTACTGTAGAAAAGGCAATCCCTGGCGGATTTGAAATTTGCGACAGTAAAAAATTATTTTTTGAATAATTTACTATAGAAAAGGCAATCCCTGGCGTAATTGAAATTTGCGACAGTAGAAAATTATTTTTTGAATAATTTACTATAGAAAAGGCACTCCCTGGCGCAATTAAAATTTGCGACAGTAAAAAATTATTTTTTGAATAATTTACTATAGAAAAGGCAATCCCTGGCGTAATTAAAATTTGCGACAGTAGAAAATTACTTTTTGAATAATGTACTATAGAAAAGGCAATCCCTGGCGTATTTAAAATTTGCGACAGTAAAAAATTATTTTTTGAATAATTTACTATAGAAAAGGCAATCCCTGGCGTATTTAAAATTTGCGACAGTAAAAAATTAATTTGTGAAAAATTTACCTGGCGAAATTGAAATTTGCGAGAATAAAAAATTATTTTTTGAATAATTTACTATAGAAATGGAAATCCCTGGCGTAATTAAAATTTGCGACAGTAAAAAATTATTTTTTGAAAAATTTACTATAGAAAAGGTAATCCCTGGCGCAATTAAAATTTGCGACAGTATAAAATAATTTTTTGAAAAATTTACTATATAAAAGGCAATCCCTGGCGTAATTAAAATTTGCGACAGTAAAAAATTAGTTTTTGAAAAATTTACTGTAGAAAAGGCAATCCCTGGCGGATTTGAAATTTGCGACAGTAAAAAATTATTTTTTGAATAATTTACTATAGAAAAGGCATTCCCTGGCGTAATTAAAATTTGCGACAGTAGAAAATTATTTTTTGAATAATTTACTATAGAAAAGGCAATCCCTGGCGCAATTAAAATTTGCGACAGTAAAAAATTATTTTTTGAATAATTTACTATAGAAAAGGCAATCCCTGGCGTAATTAAAATTTGCGACAGCAGAAAATTATTTTTTGAATAATTTACTATAGAAAAGGCAATCCCTGGCGCAATTAAAATTTGCGACAGTAAAAAATTATTTTTTGAATAATTTACTATAGAAAAGGCAATCCCTGGCGTAATTAAAATTTGCGACAGTAGAAAATTATTTTTTGAATAATTTACTATAGAAAAGGCAATCCCTGGCGCAATTAAAATTTGCGACAGTAAAAAATTATTTTTTTAATAATTTACTATAGAAAAGGCAATCCCTGGCGTAATTAAAATTTGCGACAGTAGAAAATTATTTTTTGAATAATTTACTATAGAAAAGGCAATCCCTGGCGTAATTAAAATTTGCGACAGTATAAAATTATTTTTTGAATAATTTACTATAGAAAAGGCAATCCCTGGCGTAATTAAAATTTGCGACAGTAGAAAATTATTTTTTGAAAAGTTTACTATAGAAAAGGCAATCCCTGGCGCAATTAAAATTTGCGACAGTAAAAAATTATTTTTTGCAAAATTTACTGTAGAAAAGGCAATCCCTGGCGCAGTTAAAACTTGCGATAGTAAAAAATTATTTTTTGAATAATTTACTATAGAAAAGGCAATCCCTGGCGGATTTGAAATTTGCGACAGTAAAAAATTATTTTTTGAATAATTTACTATAGAAAAGGCAATCCCTGGCGTATTTAAAATTTGCGACAGTAAAAAATTATTTTTTTAATAATTTACTATAGAAAAGGCAATCCCTGGCGTAATTAAAATTTGCGACAGTATAAAATTATTTTTTGAATAATTTACTATAGAAAAGGCAATCCCTGGCGTAATTAAAATTTGCGACAGTAGAAAATTATTTTTTGAATAATTTACTATAGAAAAGGCAATCCCTGGCGTAATTAAAATTTGCGACAGTAGAAAATTATTTTTTGAAAAGTTTACTATAGAAAAGGCAATCCCTGGCGCAATTAAAATTTGCGACAGTAAAAAATTATTTTTTGCAAAATTTACTGTAGAATAGGCAATCCCTGGCGCAGTTAAAACTTGCGATAGTAAAAAATTATTTTTTGAATAATTTACTATAGAAAAGGCAATCCCTGGAGTAATTAAAATTTGCGACAGTAGAAAATTATTTTTTGAATAATTTACTATAGAAAAGGCACTCCCTGGCGCAATTAAAATTTGCGACAGTAAAAAATTATTTTTTGAATAATTTACTATAGAAAAGGCAATCCCTGGCGTAATTAAAATTTGCGACAGTAGAAAATTATTTTTTGAAAATTTTACTATAGAAAAGGCAATCCCTGGCGCAATTAAAATTTGCGACAGTAAAAAATTATTTTTTGCAAAATTTACTGTAGAATAGGCAATCCCTGGCGCAGTTAAAACTTGCGATAGTAAAAAATTATTTTTTGAATAATTTACTATAGAAAAGGTACTCCCTGGCGCAATTAAAATTTGCGACAGTAAAAAATTATTTTTTGAATAATTTACTATAGAACAGGCAATCCCTGGCGTAATTAAAATTTGCGACAGTAGAAAATTATTTTTTGAAAAGTTTACTATAGAAAAGGCAATCCCTGGCGCAATTAAAATTTGCGACAGTAAAAAATTATTTTTTGCAAAATTTACTGTAGAATAGGCAATCCCTGGCGCAGTTAAAACTTGCGATAGTAAAAAATTATTTTTTGAATAATTTACTATAGAAAAGGCAATCCCTGGCGTAATTAAAATTTGCGACAGTATAAAATTATTTTTTGAATGATTTACTATAGAAAAGGCAATCCCTGGCGTAATTAAAATTTGCGACAGTAGAAAATTATTTTCTGAAAAGTTTACTACAGAAAAGGCAATCCCTGGCGCAATTAAAATTTGCGACAGTAAAAAATTATTTTTTGCAAAATTTACTGTAGAATAGGCAATCCCTGGCGCAGTTAAAACTTGCGATAGTAAAAAATTATTTTTTGAATAATTTACTATAGAAAAGGCAATGCCTGGCGGATTTGACATTTGCGACAGTAAAAAATTATTTTTTGAATAATTTACTATAGAAAAGGCAATCCCTGGCGTAATTAAAATTTGCGACAGCAGAAAATTATTTTTTGAATAATTTACTATAGAAAAGGCAATCCCTGGCGCAATTAAAATTTGCGACAGTAAAAAATTATTTTTTGAATAATTTACTATAGAAAAGGCAATCCCTGGCGTAATTAAAATTTGCGACAGTAGAAAATTATTTTTTGAATAATTTACTATAGAAAAGGCAATCCCTGGGGCAATTAAAATTTGCGACAGTAAAAAATTATTTTTTTAATAATTTACTATAGAAAAGGCAATCCCTGGCGTAATTAAAATTTGCGACAGTAGAAAATTATTTTTTGAATAATTTACTATAGAAAAGGCAATCCCTGGCGTAATTAAAATTTGCGACAGTATAAAATTATTTTTTGAATAATTTACTATAGAAAAGGCAATCCCTGGCGTAATTAAAATTTGCGACAGTAGAAAATTATTTTTTGAAAAGTTTACTATAGAAAAGGCAATCCCTGGCGCAATTAAAATTTGCGACAGTAAAAAATTATTTTTTGCAAAATTTACTGTAGAAAAGGCAATCCCTGGCGCAGTTAAAACTTGCGATAGTAAAAAATTATTTTTTGAATAATTTACTATAGAAAAGGCAATCCCTGGCGGATTTGAAATTTGCGACAGTAAAAAATTATTTTTTGAATAATTTACTATAGAAAAGGCAATCCCTGTCGTATTTAAAATTTGCGACAGTAAAAAATTATTTTTTTAATAATTTACTATAGAAAAGGCAATCCCTGGCGTAATTAAAATTTGCGACAGTATAAAATTATTTTTTGAATTATTTACTATAGAAAAGGCAATCCCTGGCGTAATTAAAATTTGCGACAGTAGAAAATTATTTTTTGAATAATTTACTATAGAAAAGGCAATCCCTGGCGTAATTAAAA
Organism: Dioctria linearis; assembly: GCA_963930735.1. Taxonomy (NCBI): domain Eukaryota; kingdom Metazoa; phylum Arthropoda; class Insecta; order Diptera; family Asilidae; genus Dioctria; species Dioctria linearis. Next base: position 19,975 of record CAWVNZ010001999.1, read on the forward strand.
TTTGCGAGAGTAGAAAATTATTTTTTGAAAAGTTTACTATAGAAAAGGCAATCCCTGGCGCAATTAAAATTTGCGACAGTAAAAAATTATTTTTTGCAAAATTTACTGTAGAATAGGCAATCCCTGGCGCAGTTAAAACTTGCGATAGTAAAAAATTATTTTTTGAATAATTTACTATAGAAAAGGCAATCCCTGGCGTAATTAAAATTTGCGACAGTAGAAAATTATTTTTTGAATAATTTACTATAGAAAAGGCACTCCCTGGCGCAATTAAAATTTGCGACAGTAAAAAATTATTTTTTGAATAATTTACTATAGAAAAGGCAATCCCTGGCGTAATTAAAATTTGCGACAGTAGAAAATTATTTTTTGAAAAGTTTACTGTAGAATAGGCAATCCCTGGCGCAGTTAAAACTTGCGATAGTAAAAAATTATTTTTTGAATAATTTACTATAGAAAAGGCAATCCCTGGCGTAATTAAAATTTGCGACAGTAGAAAATTATTTTTTGAATAATTTACTATAGAAAAGGCACTCCCTGGCGCAATTAAAATTTGCGACAGTAAAAAATTATTTTTTGAATAATTTACTATAGAAAAGGCAATCCCTGGCGTAATTAAAATTTGCGACAGTAGAAAATTATTTTTTGAAAAGTTTACTATAGAAAAGGCAATCCCTGGCGCAATTAAAATTTGCGACAGTAAAAAATTATTTTTTGCAAAATTTACTGTAGAATAGGCAATCCCTGGCGCAGTTAAAACTTGCGATAGTAAAAAATTATTTTTTGAATAATTTACTATAGAAAAGGCACTCCCTGGCGCAATTAAAATTTGCGACAGTAAAAAATTATTTTTTGAATAATTTACTATAGAAAAGGCAATCTCTGGCGTAATTAAAATTTGCGACAGTAGAAAATTATTTTTTGAAAAGTTTACTATAGAAAAGGCAATCCCTGGCGCAATTAAAATTTGCGACAGTAAAAAATTTTTTTTGCAAAATTTACTGTAGAATAGGCAATCCCTGGCGCAGTTAAAACTTGCGATAGTAAAAAATTATTTTTTGAATAATTTACTATAGAAAAAGCAATCCCTGGCGTAATTAAAATTTGCGACAGTTGAAGATTATTTTTTGAAAAGTTTACTATAGAAAAGGCAATCCCTGGCGCAAAGTAAAATTTGCGACAGTAAAAAATTATTTTTTGCAAAATTTACTGTAGAATAGGCAATCCCTGGCGCAGTTAAAACTTGCTATAGTAAAAAATTATTTTTTGAATAATTTACTATAGAAAAGGCAATCCCTGGCGTAATTAAAATTTGCGACAGTATAAAATTATTTTTTGAATAATTTACTATAGAAAAGGCAATCCCTGGCGTAATTAAAATTTGCGACAGTAGAAAATTATTTTTTGAAAAGTTTACTATAGAAAAGGCAATCCCTGGCGCAATTAAAATTTGCGACAGTAAAAAATTATTTTTTGCAAAATTTACTGTAGAATAGGCAATCCCTGGCGCAGTTAAAACTTGCGATAGTAAAAAATTATTTTTTGAATAATTTACTATAGAAAAGGCAATCCCTGGCGTAATTAAAATTTGCGACAGTAGAAAATTATTTTTTGAAAAGTTTACTATAGAAAAGGCAATCCCTGGCGCAATTAAAATTTGCGACAGTAAAAAATTATTTTTTGCAAAATTTACTGTAGAAAAGGCAATCCCTGGCGCAGTTAAAACTTGCGATAGTAAAAAATTATTTTTTGAATAATTTACTATAGAAAAGGCAATTCCTGGCGTAATTAAAATTTGCGACAGTAGAAAATTATTTTTTGAAAAGTTTACTATAGAAAAGGCAATCCCTGGCGCAATTAAAATTTGCGACAGTAAAAAATTATTTTTTGCAAAATTTACTGTAGAAAAGGCAATCCCTGGCGCAGTTAAAACTTGCGATAATAAAAAATTATTTTTTGAATAATTTACTATAGAAAAGGCAATCCCTGGCGTAATTAAAATTTGCGACAGTAGAAAATTATTTTTTGAATAATTTACTATAGAAAAGGCAATCCCGGGCGCAATTAAAATTTGCGACAGTAAAAAATTATTTTTTTAATAATTTACTATAGAAAAGGCAAACCCTGGCGTAATTAAAATTTGCGACAGTAGAAAATTATTTTTTGAATAATTTACTATAGAAAAGGCAATCCCTGGCGTAATTAAAATTTGCGACAGTATAAAATTATTTTTTGAATAATTTACTATAGAAAAGGCAATCCCTGGCGTAATTAAAATTTGCGACAGTAGAAAATTATTTTTGAAAAAGTTTACTATAGAAAAGGCAATCCCTGGCGCAATTAAAATTTGCGACAGTAAAAAATTATTTTTTGCAAAATTTACTGTAGAAAAGGCAGTCCCTGGCGCAGTTAAAACTTGCGATAGTAAAAAATTATTTTTTGAATAATTTACTATAGAAAAGGCAATCCCTGGCGGATTTGAAATTTGCGACAGTAAAAAATTATTTTTTGAATAATTTACTATAGAAAAGGCAATCCCTGGCGTATTTAAAATTTGCGACAGTAAAAAATTATTTTTTTAATAATTTACTATAGAAAAGGCAATCTCTGGCGTAATTAAAATTTGCGACAGTATAAAATTATTTTTTGAATAATTTACTATAGAAAAGGTAATCACTGGCGTAATTAAAATTTGCGACAGTAGAAAATTATTTTTTGAATAATTTACTATAGAAAAGGCAATCCCTGGCGTAATTAAAATTTGCGACAGTAGAAAATTATTTTTTGAAAAGTTTACTATAGAAAAGGCAATCCCTGGCGCAATTAAAATTTGCGACAGTAAAAAATTATTTTTTGCAAAATTTACTGTAGAATAGGCAATCCCTAGCGCAGTTAAAACTTGCGATAGAAAAAATTATTTTTTGAATAATTTACTATAGAAAAGGCAATCCCTGGCGTAATTAAAATTTGCGACAGTAGGAAATTATTTTTTGAATAATTTACTATAGAAAAGGCACTCCCTGGCGCAATTAAAATTTGCGACAGTAAAAAATTATTTTTTGAATAATTTACTATAGAAAAGGCAATCCCTGGCGTAATTAAAATTTGCGACAGTAGAAAGTTATTTTTGGAAAAGTTTACTATAGAAAAGGCAATCCCTGGCGCAATTAAAATTTGCGACAGTAAAAAATTATTTTTTGCAAAATTTACTGTAGAATAGGCAATCCCTGGCGCAGTTAAAACTTGCGATAGTAAAAAATTATTTTTTGAATAATTTACTATAGAAAAGGCACTCCCTGGCGCAATTAAAATTTGCGACAGTAAAAAATTATTTTTTGAATAATTTACTATAGAAAAGGCAATCCCTGGCGTAATTAAAATTTGCGACAGTAGAAAATTATTTTTTGAAAAGTTTACTATAGAAAAGGCAATCCCTGGCGCAATTAAAATTTGCGACAGTAAAAAATTATTTTTTGCAAAATTTACTGTAGAATAGGCAATCCCAGGCGCAGTTAAAACTTGCGATAATAAAAAATTATTTTTTGAATAATTTACTATAGAAAAGGCACTCCCTGGCGCAATTAAAATTTGCGACAGTAAAAAATTATTTTTTGAATAATTTACTATAGAAAAGGCAATCCCTGGCGTAATTAAAATTTGCGACAGTAGAAAATTATTTTTTGAAAAGTTTACTATAGAAAAGGCAATCCCTGGCGCAATTAAAATTTGCGACAGTAAAAAAATTTTTTTTTTGCAAAATTTACTGTAGAATAGGCAATCCCTGGCGCAGTTAAAACTTGCCATAGTAAAAAATTATTTTTTGAATAATTTACTATAGAAAAGGCAATCCCTGGCGTAATTAAAATTTGCGACAGTAGAAAATTATTTTTTGAAAAGTTTACTATAGAAAAGGCAATCCCTGGCGCAATTAAAATTTGCGAGAGTAAAAAATTATTTTTTGCAAAATTTACTGTAGAATAGGCAATCCCTGGCGCAGTTAAAACTTGCGATAGTAAAAAATTATTTTTTGAATAATTTACTATAGAAAAGGCAATCCCTGGCGTAATTAAAATTTGCGACAGTATAAAATTATTTTTTGAATAATTTACTATAGAAAAGGCAATCCCTGGCGTAATTAAAATTTGCGACAGTAGAAAATTATTTTTTGAAAAGTTTACTATAGAAAAGGCAATCCCTGGCGCAATTAAAATTTGCGACAGTAAAAAATTATTTTTTGCAAAATTTACTGTAGAATAGGCAATCCCTGGCGCAGTTAAAACTTGCGATAGTAAAAAATTATTTTTTGAATAATTTACTATAGAAAAGGCAATCCCTGGCGTAATTAAAATTTGCGACAGTAGAAAATTATTTTTTGAAAAGTTTACTATAGAAAAGGCAATCCCTGGCGCAATTAAAATTTGCGACAGTAAAAAATTATTTTTTGCAAAATTTACTGTAGAAAAGGCAATCCCTGGCGCAGTTAAAACTTGCGATAGTAAAAAATTATTTTTTGAATAATTTACTATAGAAAAGGCAATCCCTGGCGTAATTAAAATTTGCGACAGTAGAAAATTATTTTTTGAAAAGTTTACTATAGAAAAGGCAATCCCTGGCGCAATTAAAATTTGCGACAGTAAAAAATTATTTTTTGCAAAATTTACTGTAGAAAAGGCAATCCCTGGCGCAGTTAAAACTTGCGATAGTAAAAAATTATTTTTTGAATAATTTACTATAGAAAAGGCAATCCCTGGCGTAATTAAAATTTGCGACAGTAGAAAATTATTTTTTGAAAAGTTTACTATAGAAAAGGCAATCCCTGGCGCAATTAAAATTTGCGACAGTAAAAAATTATTTTTTTCAAAATTTACTGTAGAATAGGCAATCCCTGGCGCAGTTAAAACTTGCGATAGTAAAAAATTATTTTTTGAATAATTTACTATAGAAAAGGCAATCCCTGGCGTAATTAAAATTTGCGACAGTATAAAATTATTTTTTGAATAATTTACTATAGAAAAGGCAATCCCTGGCGTAATTAAAATTTGCGACAGTAGAAAATTATTTTTTGAAAAGTTTACTATAGAAAAGGCAATCCCTGGCGCAATTAAAATTTGCGACAGTAAAAAATTATTTTTTGCAAAATTTACTGTAGAATAGGCAATCCCTGGCGCAGTTAAAACTTGCGATAGTAAAAAATTATTTTTTGAATAATTTACTATAGAAAAGGCAATCCCTGGCGCAGTTAAAACTTGCGATAGTAAAAAATTATTTTTTGAATAATTTACTATAGAAAAGGCAATCCCTGGCGTAATTAAAATTTGCGACAGTAGAAAATTATTTTTTGAAAAGTTTACTATAGAAAAGGCAATCCCTGGCGCAATTAAATTTGCGACAGTAAAAAATTATTTTTTGCAAAATTTACTGTAGAAAAGGCAATCCCTGGCGCAGTTAAAACTTGCGATAGTAAAAAATTATTTTTTGATTAATTTACTATAGAAAAGGCAATCCCTGGCGTAATTAAAATTTGCGACAGTAGAAAATTATTTTTTGAAAAGTTTACTATAGAAAAGGCAATCCCTGGCGCAATTAAAATTTGCGACAGTAAAAAATTATTTTTTGCAAAATTTACTGTAGAAAAGGCAATCCCTGGCGCAGTTAAATCTTGCGATAGTAAAAAATTATTTTTTGAATAATTTACTATAGAAAAGGCAATCCCTGGCGGATTTGAAATTTGCGACAGTAAAAAATTATTTTTTGAAAAGTTTACTATAGAAAAGGCAATCCCTGGCGCAATTAAAATTTGCGACTGTAAAAAATTATTTTTTGCAAAATTTACTGTAGAATAGGCAATCCCTGGCGCAGTTAAAACTTGCGATAGTAAAAAATTATTTTTTGAATAATTTACTATAGAAAAGGCAATCCCTGGCGTAATTAAAATTTGCGACAGTAGGAAATTATTTTTTGAATAATTTACTATAGAAAAGGCACTCCATGGCGCAATTAAAATTTGCGACAGTAAAAAATTATTTTTTGAATAATTTACTATAGAAAAGGCAATCCCTGGCGTAATTAAAATTTGCGACAGTAGAAAATTATTTTTGGAAAAGTTTACTATAGAAAAGGCAATCCCTGGCGCAATTAAAATTTGCGACAGTAAAAAATTATTTTTTGCAAAATTTACTGTAGAATAGGCAATCCCTGGCGCAGTTAAATCTTGCGATAGTAAAAAATTATTTTTTGAATAATTTACTATAGAAAAGGCACTCCCTGGCGCAATTAAAATTTGCGACAGCAAAAAATTATTTTTTGAATAATTTACTATAGAAAAGGCAATCCCTGGCGTAATTAAAATTTGCGACAGTAGAAAATTATTTTTTGAAAAGTTTACTATAGAAAAGGCAATCCCTGGCGCAATTAAAATTTGCGACAGTAAAAAATTATTTTTTGAATAATTTACTATAGAAAAGGCAATCCCTGGCGTAATTAAAATTTGCGACAGTAGAAAATTATTTTTTGAAAAGTTTACTATAGAAAAGGCAATCCCTGGCGCAATTAAAATTTGCGACAGTAAAAAATTATTTTTTGCAAAATTTACTGTAGAATAGGCAATCCCTGGCGCAGTTAAAACTTGCGATAGTAAAAAATTATTTTTTGAATAATTTACTATAGAAAAGGCAATCCCTGGCGTAATTAAAATTTGCGACAGTATAAAATTATTTTTTGAATAATTTACTATAGAAAAGGCAATCCCTGGCGTAATTAAAATTTGCGACAGTAGAAAATTATTTTTTGAAAAGTTTACTATAGAAAAGGCAATCCCTGGCGCAATTAAAATTTGCGACAGTAAAAAATTATTTTTTGCAAAATTTACTGTAGAATAGGCAATCCCTGGCGCAGTTAAAACTTGCCATAGTAAAAAATTATTTTTTGAATAATTTACTATAGAAAAGGCAATCCCTGGCGTAATTAAAATTTGCGACAGTAGGAAATTATTTTTTGAATAATTTACTATAGAAGAGGCACTCCCTGGCGCAATTAAAATTTGCGACAGTAAAAAATTATTTTTTGAATAATTTACTATAGAAAAGGCAATCCCTGGCGTAATTAAAATTTGCGACAGTAGAAAATTATTTTTTGAATAATTTACTATAGAAAAGGCAATCCCTGGCGCAGTTAAAACTTGCGATAGTAAAAAATTATTTTTTGAATAATTTACTATAGAAAAGGCAATCCCTGGCGTAATTAAAATTTGCGACAGTAGAAAATTATTTTTTGAAAAGTTTACTATAGAAAAGGCAATCCCTGGCGCAATTAAAATTTGCGACAGTAAAAAATTATTTTTTGCAAAATTTACTGTAGAAAAGGCAATCCCTGGCGCAGTTAAAACTTGCGATAGTAAAAAATTATTTTTTGATTAATTTACTATAGAAAAGGCAATCCCTGGCGTAATTAAAATTTGCGACAGTAGAAAATTATTTTTTGAAAAGTTTACTATAGAAAAGGCAATCCCTGGCGCAATTAAAATTTGCGACAGTAAAAAATTATTTTTTGCAAAATTTACTGTAGAAAAGGCAATCCCTGGCGCAGTTAAATCTTGCGATAGTAAAAAATTATTTTTTGAATAATTTACTATAGAAAAGGCAATCCCTGGCGGATTTGAAATTTGCGACAGTAAAAAATTATTTTTTGAAAAGTTTACTATAGAAAAGGCAATCCCTGGCGCAATTAAAATTTGCGACTGTAAAAAATTATTTTTTGCAAAATTTACTGTAGAATAGGCAATCCCTGGCGCAGTTAAAACTTGCGATAGTAAAAAATTATTTTTTGAATAATTTACTATAGAAAAGGCAATCCCTGGCGTAATTAAAATTTGCGACAGTAGGAAATTATTTTTTGAATAATTTACTATAGAAAAGGCACTCCATGGCGCAATTAAAATTTGCGACAGTAAAAAATTATTTTTTGAATAATTTACTATAGAAAAGGCAATCCTGGCGTAATTAAAATTTGCGACAGTAGAAAATTATTTTTGGAAAAGTTTACTATAGAAAAGGCAATCCCTGGCGCAATTAAAATTTGCGACAGTAAAAATTATTTTTTGCAAAATTTACTGTAGAATAGGCAATCCCTGGCACAGTTAAATCTTGCGATAGTAAAAAATTATTTTTTGAATAAATTTACTATAGAAAAGGCACTCCCTGGCGCAATTAAAATTTGCGACAGCAAAAAATTATTTTTTTGAATAATTTACTATAGAAAAGGCAATCCCTGGCGTAATTAAAATTTGCGACAGTAGAAAATTATTTTTTGAAAAGTTTACTATAGAAAAGGCAATCCCTGCGGCAATTAAAATTTGCGACAGTAAAAAATTATTTTTTGAATAATTTACTATAGAAAAGGCAATCCCTGGCGTAATTAAAATTTGCGACAGTAGAAAATTATTTTTGAAAAGTTTACTATAGAAAAGGCAATCCCTGGCGCAATTAAAATTTGCGACAGTAAAAAATTATTTTTGCAAAATTACTGTAGAATAGGCAATCCCTGGCGCAGTTAAAACTTGCGATAGTAAAAAATTTATTTTTGAATAATTTACTATAGAAAAGGCAATCCCTGGCGTAATTAAAATTTGCGACAGTATAAAATTATTTTTTGAATAATTTACTATAGAAAAGGCAATCCCTGGCGTAATTAAAATTTGCGACAGTAGAAAATTATTTTTTGAAAAGTTTACTATAGAAAAGGCAATCCTGGCGCAATTAAAATTTGCGACAGTAAAAAATTATTTTTTGCAAAATTTACTGTAGAATAGGCAATCCCTGGCGCAGTTAAAACTTGCCATAGTAAAAAATTATTTTTTGAATAATTTACTATAGAAAAGGCAATCCCTGGCGTAATTAAAATTTGCGACAGTAGGAAATTATTTTTTGAATAATTTACTATAGAAAAGGCACTCCCTGGCGCAATTAAAATTTGCGACAGTAAAAAATTATTTTTTGAATAATTTACTATAGAAAAGGCAATCCCTGGCGTAATTAAAATTTGCGACAGTAGAAAATTATTTTTGGAAAAGTTTACTATAGAAAAGGCAATCCCTGGCGCAATTAAAATTTGCGACAGTAAAAAAATATTTTTTGCAAAATTTACTGTAGAATAGGCAATCCCTGGCGCAGTTAAAACTTGCGATAGTAAAAAATTATTTTTGAATAATTTACTATAGAAAAGGCACTCCCTGGCGCAATTAAAATTTGCGACAGCAAAAAATTATTTTTTGAATAATTTACTATAGAAAAGGCAATCCCTGGCGTAATTAAAATTTGCGACAGTAGAAAAATTATTTTTTGAAAAGTTTACTATAGAAAAGGCAATCCCTGGCGCAATTAAAATTTGCGACAGTAAAAAATTATTTTTTGAATAATTTACTATAGAAAAGGCAATCCCTGGCGTAATTAAAATTTGCGACAGTAGAAAATTATTTTTTGAAAATTTTACTATAGAAAAGGCAATCCCTGGCGTAATTAAAATTTGCGACAGTAGAAAATTATTTTTGAAAAGTTTACTATAGAAAAGGCAATCCCTGGCGCAATTAAAATTTGCGACAGTAAAAAAATATTTTTTGCAAAATTTACTGTAGAATAGGCAATTCCTGGCGCAGTTAAAACTTGCGATAGTAAGAAATTATTTTTTGAATAATTTACTATAGAAAAGGCACTCCCTGGCGCAATTAAAATTTGCGACAGCAAAAAATTATTTTTTGAATAATTTACTATAGAAAAGGCAATCCCTGGCGTAATTAAAATTTGCGACAGTAGAAAATTATTTTTTGAAAAGTTTACTATAGAAAAGGCAATCCCTGGCGCAATTAAAATTTGCGACAGTAAAAAATTATTTTTTGAATAATTTACTATAGAAAAGGCAATCCCTGGCGTAATTAAAATTTGCGACAGTAGAAAATTATTTTTTGAAAATTTTACTATAGAAAAGGCAATCCCTGGCGTAATTAAAATTTGCGACAGTAGAAAATTATTTTTTGAAAAGTTTACTATAGAAAAGGCAATCCCTGGCGCAATTAAAATTTGCGACAGTAAAAAATTATTTTTTGCAAAATTTACTGTAGAATAGGCAATCCCTGGCGCAGTTAAAACTGGCGATAGTAAAAAATTATTTTTTGAATAATTTACTATAGAAAAGGCACTCCCTGGCCCAATTAAAATTTGCGACAGTAAAAAATTATTTTTTGAATAATTTACTATAGAAAAGGCAATCCCTGGCGTAATTAAAATTTGCGACAGTAGAAAATTATTTTTTGAAAAGTTTACTATAGAAAAGGCAATCCCTGGCGCAATTAAAATTTGCGACAGTAAAAAATTATTTTTGCAAAATTTACTGTAGAATAGGCAATCCCTGGCGCAGTTAAAACTTGCGATAGTAAAAAATTATTTTTTGAATAATTTACTATAGAAAAGGCAATCCCTGGCGTAATTAAAATTTGCGACAGTATAAAATTATTTTTTGAATAATTTACTATAGAAAAGGCAATCCCTGGCGTAATTAAAATTTGCGACAGTAGAAAATTATTTTTGAAAAGTTTACTATAGCAAAGGCAATCCCTGGCGCAATTAAAATTTGCGACAGTAAAAAATTATTTTTTGCAAAATTTACTGTAGAAAAGGCAATCCCTGGCGCAGTTAAAACTTGCGATAGTAAAAAATTATTTTTTGAATAATTTACTATAGAAAAGGCAATCCCTGGCGTAATTAAAATTTGCCACAGTAGAAAATTATTTTTTGAAAAGTTTACTATAGAAAAGGCAATCCCTGGCGGAATTAAAATTTGCGACAGTAAAAAATTATTTTTTTGCAAAATTTACTGTAGAAAAGGCAATCCCTGGCGCAGTTAAAACTTGCGATAGTAAAAAATTATTTTTTGAATAATTTACTATAGAAAAGGCAATCCCTGGCGTAATTAAAATTTGCGACAGTACAAAATTATTTTTTGAATAATTTACTATAGAAAAGGCAATCCCTGGCGCAATTAAAATTCGACAGTAAAAAATTATTTTTTTAATAATTTACTATAGAAAAGGCAATCCCTGGCGTAATTAAAATTTGCGACAGTAGAAAATTATTTTTTGAATAATTTACTGTAGAAAAGCAATCCCTGGCGTAATTAAAATTTGCGACAGTAGAAAATTATTTTTTGAAAAGTTTACTATAGAAAAGGCAATCCCTGGCGCAATTAAAATTTGCGACAGTAAAAAATTATTTTTTGCAAATTTACTGTAGAAAAGGCAATCCCTGGCGCAGTTAAAACTTGCGATAGTAAAAAATTATTTTTTGAATAATTTACTATAGAAAAGGCAATCCCTGGCGGATTTGAAATTTGCGACAGTAAAAAATTATTTTTGAATAATTTACTATAGAAAAGGCAATCCCTGGCGTATTTAAAATTTGCGACAGTAAAAAATTATTTTTTTAATAATTTACTATAGAAAAGGCAATCCCTGGCGTAATTAAAATTTGCGACAGTATAAAATTAATTTTTGAATAATTTACTATAGAAAAGGCAATCCCTGGCGTAATTAAAATTTGCGACAGTAGAAAATTATTTTTTGAATAATTTACTATAGAAAAGGCAATCCCTGGCGTAATTAAAATTTGCGACAGTAGAAAATTATTTTTTGAAAAGTTTACTATAGAAAAGGCAATCCCTGGCGCAATTAAAATTTGCGACAGTAAAAAATTATTTTTTGCAAAATTTACTGTAGAATAGGCAATCCCTGGCGCAGTTAAAACTTGCGATAGTAAAAAATTATTTTTTGAATAATTTACTATAGAAAAGGCAATCCCTGGCGTAATTAAAATTTGCGACAGTAGAAAATTATTTTTTGAATAATTTACTATAGAAAAGGCACTCCCTGGCGCAATTAAAATTTGCGACAGTAAAAAATTATTTTTTGAATAATTTACTATAGAAAAGGCAATCCCTGGCGTAATTAAAATTTGCGACAGTAGAAAATTATTTTTTGAAAAGTTTACTATAGAAAAGGCAATCCCTGGCGCAATTAAAATTTGCGACAGTAAAAAATTATTTTTTTCAAAATTTACTGTAGAATAGGCAATCCCTGGCGCAGTTAAAACTTGCGATAGTAAAAAATTATTTTTTGAATAATTTACTATAGAAAAGGCACTCCCTGGCGCAATTAAAATTTGCGACAGTAAAAAATTATTTTTTGAATAATTTACTATAGAAAAGGCAATCCCTGGCGTAATTAAAATTTGCGACAGTAGAAAATTATTTTTTGAAAAGTTTACTATAGAAAAGGCAATCCCTGGCGCAATTAAAATTTGCGACAGTAAAAAATTATTTTTTGCAAAATTTACTGTAGAATAGGCAATCCCTGGCGCAGTTAAAACTTGCGATAGTAAAAAATTATTTTTTTGAATAATTTACTATAGAAAAGGCAATCCCTGGCGTAATTAAAATTTGCGACAGTAGAAAATTATTTTTTGAAAAGTTTACTATAGAAAAGGCAATCCCTGGCGCAATTAAAATTTGCGACAGTAAAAAATTATTTTTTGCAAAATTTACTGTAGAATAGGCAATCCCTGGCGCAGTTAAAACTTGCGATAGTAAAAAATTATTTTTTGAATAATTTACTATAGAAAAGGCACTCCCTGGCGCAATTAAAATTTGCGACAGTAAAAAATTATTTTTTGAATAATTTACTATAGAAAAGGCAATCCCTGGCGTAATTAAAATTTGCGACAGTAGAAAATTATTTTTTGAAAAGTTTACTATAGAAAAGGCAATCCCTGGCGCAATTAAAATTTGCGACAGTAAAAAATTATTTTTTGCAAAATTTACTGTAGAATAGGCAATCCCTGGCGCAGTTAAAACTTGCGATAGTAAAAAATTATTTTTTGAATAATTTACTATAGAAATGGCAATCCCTGGCGTAATTAAAATTTGCGACAGTAGAAAATTATTTTTTGAAAAGTTTACTATAGAAAAGGCAATCCCTGGCGCAATTAAAATTTGCGACAGTAAAAAATTATTTTTTGCAAAATTTACTGTAGAATAGGCAATCCCTGGCGCAGTTAAAACTTGCGATAGTAAAAAATTATTTTTTGAATAATTTACTATAGAAAAGGCAATCCCTGGCGTAATTAAAATTTGCGACAGTAGAAAATTATTTTTTGAATAATTTACTATAGAAAAGGCACTCCCTGGCGCAATTAAAATTTGCGACAGTAAAAAATTATTTTTTGAATAATTTACTATAGAAAAGGCAATCCCTGGCGTAATTAAAATTTGCGACAGTAGAAAATTATTTTTTGAAAAGTTTACTATAGAAAAGGCAATCCCTGGCGCAATTAAAATTTGCGACAGTAAAAAATTATTTTTTGCAAAATTTACTGTAGAATAGGCAATCCCTGGCGCAGTTAAAACTTGCGATAGTAAAAAATTATTTTTTGAGTAATTTACTATAGAAAAGGCACTCCCTGGCGCAATTAAAATTTGCGACAGTAAAAAATTATTTTTTGAATAATTTACTATAGAAAAGGCAATCCCTGGCGTAATTAAAATTTGCGACAGTAGAAAATTATTTTTTGAAAAGTTTACTATAGAAAAGGCAATCCCTGGCGCAATTAAAATTTGCGACAGTAAAAAATTATTTTTTGCAAAATTTACTGTAGAATAGGCAATCCCTGGCGCAGTTAAAACTTGCGATAGTAAAAAATAATTTTTTGAATAATTTACTATAGAAAAGGCACTCCCTGGCGCAATTAAAATTTGCGACAGTAGAAAATTATTTTTTGAATAATTTACTATAGAAAAGGCAATCCCTGGCGTAATTAAAATTTGCGACAGTAGAAAATTATTTTTTGAAAAGTTTACTATAGAAAAGGCAATCCCTGGCGCAATTAAAATTTGCGACAGTAAAAAATTATTTTTTGCAAAATTTACTGTAGAATAGGCAATCCCTGGCGCAGTTAAAACTTGCGATAGTAAAAAATTATTTTTTGAATAATTTACTATAGAAAAGGCAATCCCTGGCGTAATTAAAATTTGCGACAGTAGAAAATTATTTTTTGAAAAGTTTACTATAGAAAAGGCAATCCCTGGCGCAATTAAAATTTGCGACAGTAAAAAATTATTTTTTGCAAAATTTACTGTAGAATAGGCAGTCCCTGGCGCAGTTAAAACTTGCGATAGTAAAAAATTATTTTTTGAATAATTTACTATAGAAAAGGCAATCCCTGGCGTAATTAAAATTTGCGACAGTAGAAAATTATTTTTTGAATAATTTACTATAGAAAAGGCACTCCCTGGCGCAATTAAAATTTGCTACAGTAAAAAATTATTTTTTGAATAATTTACTATAGAAAATGCAATCCTTGGCGTAATTAAAATTTGCGACAGTAGAAAATTATTTTTTTGAAAAGTTTACTATAGAAAAGGCAATCCCTGGCGCAATTAAAATTTGCGACAGTAAAAAATTATTTTTGCAAAATTTACTGTAGAATAGGCAATCCCTGGCGCAGTTAAAACTTGCGATAGTAAAAAATTATTTTTTGAATAATTTACTATAGAAAAGGCACTCCCTGGCGCAATTAAAATTTGCGACAGTAAAAAATAATTTTTTGAATAATTTACTATAGAAAAGGCAATCCCTGGCGTAATTAAAATTTGCGACAGTAGAAAATTATTTTTTGAAAAGTTTACTATAGAAAAGGCAATCCCTGGCGCAATTAAAATTTGCGACAGTAAAAAATTATTTTTTGCAAAATTTACTGTAGAATAGGCAATCCCTGGCGCAGTTAAAACTTGCGATAGTAAAAAATTATTTTTTGAATAATTTACTATAGAAAAGGCAATCCCTGGCGTAATTAAAATTTGCGACAGTAGAAAATTATTTTTTGAAAAGTTTACTATAGAAAAGGCAATCCCTGGCGCAATTAAAATTTGCGACAGTAAAAAATTATTTTTTGCAAAATTTACTGTAGAATAGGCAATCCCTGGCGCAGCTAAAACTTGCGATAGTAAAAAATTATTTTTTGAATAATTTACTATAGAAAAGGCACTCCCTGGCGCAATTAAAATTTGCGACAGTAAAAAATTATTTTTTGAATAATTTACTATAGAAAAGGCAATCCCTGGAGTAATTAAAATTTGTGACAGTAGAAAATTATTTTTTGAAAAGTTTACTATAGAAAAGGCAATCCCTGGCGCAATTAAAATTTGCGACAGTAAAAAATTATTTTTTGCAAAATTTACTGTAGAATAGGCAATCCCTGGCGCAGCTAAAACTTGCGATAGTAAAAAATTATTTTTTGAATAATTTACTATAGAAAAGGCAATCCCTGGCGTAATTAAAATTTGCGACAGTAGAAAATTATTTTTTGAAAAGTTTACTATAGAAAAGGCAATCCCTGGCGCAATTAAAATTTGCGACAGTAAAAAATTATTTTTTGCAAAATTTACTGTAGAGTAGGCAATCCCTGGCGCAGTTAAAACTTGCGATAGTAAAAAAATATTTTTTGAATAATTTACTATAGAAAAGGCATTCCCTGGCGTAATTAAAATTTGCGACAGTATAAAATTATTTTTTGAATAATTTACTATAGAAAAGGCAATCCCTGGCGTAATTAAAATTTGCGACTGTAGAAAATTAGTTTTTGAAAAGTTTACTATAGAAAAGGCAATCCCTGGCGCAATTAAAATTTGCGACAGTAAAAAATTATTTTTTGCAAAATTTACTGTAGAATAGGCAATCCCTGGCGCAGTTAAAACTTGCGATAGTAAAAAATTATTTTTTGAATAATTTACTATAGAAAAGGCAATCCCTGGCGGATTTGACATTTGCGACAGTAAAAAATTATTTTTTGAATAATTTACTATAGAAAAGGCAATCCCTGGAGTATTTAAAATTTGCGACAATAAAAAATTATTTTTTGAATAATTTACTATAGAAAAGGCAATACCTGGCGTAATTAAAATTTGCGACAGTATAATATTATTTTTTGAAAAGTTTACTATAGAAAAGGCAATCCCTGGCGCAATTAAAATTTGCGACAGTAAAAAAATATTTTTTGCAAAATTTACTGTAGAATAGGCAATCCCTGGCGCAGTTAAAACTTGCGATAGTAAAAAATTATTTTTTGAATAATTTACTATAGAAAAGGCACTCCCTGGCGCAATTAAAATTTGCGACAGTAAAAAATTATTTTTTGAATAATTTACTATAGAAAAGGCAATCCCTGGCGTAATTAAAATTTGCGACAGTAGAAAATTATTTTTTGAAAAGTTTACTATAGAAAAGGCAATCCCTGGCGCAATTAAAATTTGCGACAGTAAAAAATTATTTTTTGCAAAATTTACTGTAGAATAGGCAATCCCTGGCGCAGTTAAAACTTGCGATAGTAAAAAATTATTTTTTGAATAATTTACTATAGAAAAGGCAATCCCTGGCGTAATTAAAATTTGCGACAGTAGAAAATTATTTTTTGAAAAGTTTACTATAGAAAAGGCAATCCCTGGCGCAATTAAAATTTGCGACAGTAAAAAATTATTTTTGCAAAATTTACTGTAGAATAGGCAATCCCTGGCGCAGTTAAAACTTGCGATAGTAAAAAATTATTTTTTGAATAATTTACTATAGAAAAGGCACTCCCTGGCGCAATTAAAATTTGCGACAGTAAAAAATTATTTTTTGAATAATTTACTATAGAAAAGGCAATCCCTGGCGTAATTAAAATTTGCGACAGTAGAAAATTATTTTTTGAAAAGTTTACTATAGAAAAGGCAATCCCTGGCGCAATTAAAATTTGCGACAGTAAAAAATTATTTTTTGCAAAATTTACTGTAGAATAGGCAATCCCTGGCGCAGTGAAAACTTGCGATAGTAAAAAATTATTTTTTGAATAATTTACTATAGAAAAGGCACTCCCTGGCGCAATTAAAATTTGCGACAGTAAAAAATTATTTTTTGAATAATTTACTATAGAAAAGGCAATCCCTGGCGTAATTAAAATTTGCGACAGTAGAAAATTATTTTTTGAAAAGTTTACTATAGAAAAGGCAATCCCTGGCGCAATTAAAATTTGCGACAGTAAAAAATTATTTTTTGCAAAATTTACTGTAGAATAGGCAATCCCTGGCGCAGTTAAAACTTGCGATAGTAAAAAATAATTTTTTGAATAATTTACTATAGAAAAGGCACTCCCTGGCGCAATTAAAGTTTGCGACAGTAGAAAATTATTTTTTGAATAATTTACTATAGAAAAGGCAATCCCTGGCGTAATTAAAATTTGCGACAGTAGAAAATTATTTTTTGAAAAGTTTACTATAGAAAAGGCAATCCCTGGCGCAATTAAAATTTGCGACAGTAAAAAATTATTTTTTGCAAAATTTACTGTAGAATAGGCAATCCCTGGCGCAGTTAAAACTTGCGATAGTAAAAAACTATTTTTTGAATAATTTACTATAGAAAAGGCAATCCCTGGCGTAATTAAAATTTGCGACAGTAGAAAATTATTTTTTGAAAAGTTTACTATAGAAAAGGCAATCCCTGGCGCAATTAAAATTTGCGACAGTAAAAAATTATTTTTTGCAAAATTTACTGTAGAATAGGCAGTCCCTGGCGCAGTTAAAACTTGCGATATTAAAAAATTATTTTTTGAATAATTTACTATAGAAAAGGCAATCCCTGGCGCAGTTAAAACTTGCGATAGTAAAAAATTATTTTTTGAATAATTTACTATAGAAAAGGCACTCCCTGGCGCAATTAAAATTTGCGACAGTAAAAAATTATTTTTTGAATAATTTACTATAGAAAAGGCAATCCCTGGCGTAATTAAAATTTGCGACAGTAGAAAATTATTTTTTGAAAAGTTTACTATAGAAAAGGCAATCCCTGGCGCAATTAAAATTTGCGACAGTAAAAAATTATTTTTTGCAAAATTTACTGTAGAGTAGGCAATCCCTGGCGCAGTTAAAACTTGCGATAGTAAAAAAATATTTTTTGAATAATTTACTATAGAAAAGGCATTCCCTGGCGTAATTAAAATTTGCGACAGTATAAAATTATTTTTTGAATAATTTACTATAGAAAAGGCAATCCCTGGCGTAATTAAAATTTGCGACTGTAGAAAATTAGTTTTTGAAAAGTTTACTATAGAAAAGGCAATCCCTGGCGCAATTAAAATTTGCGACAGTAAAAAATTATTTTTTGCAAAATTTACTGTAGAATAGGCAATCCCTGGCGCAGTTAAAACTTGCGATAGTAAAAAATTATTTTTTGAATAATTTACTATAGAAAAGGCAATCCCTGGCGGATTTGACATTTGCGACAGTAAAAAATTATTTTTTGAATAATTTACTATAGAAAAGGCAATCCCTGGCGTATTTAAAATTTGCGACAATAAAAAATTATTTTTGGAATAATTTACTATAGAAAAGGCAATACCTGGCGTAATTAAAATTTGCGACAGTATAATATTATTTTTTGAAAAGTTTACTATAGAAAAGGCAATCCCTGGCGCAATTAAAATTTGCGACAGTAAAAAAATATTTTTTGCAAAATTTACTGTAGAATAGGCAATCCCTGGCGCAGTTAAAACTTGCGATAGTAAAAAATTATTTTTTGAATAATTTACTATAGAAAAGGCACTCCCTGGCGCAATTAAAATTTGCGACAGTAAAAAATTATTTTTTGAATAATTTACTATAGAAAAGGCAATCCCTGGCGTAATTAAAATTTGCGACAGTAGAAAATTATTTTTTGAAAAGTTTACTATAGAAAAGGCAATCCCTGGCGCAATTAAAATTTGCGACAGTAAAAAATTATTTTTTGCAAAATTTACTGTAGAATAGGCAATCCCTGGCGCAGTTAAAACTTGCGATAGTAAAAAATTATTTTTTGAATAATTTACTATAGAAAAGGCAATCCCTGGCGTAATTAAAATTTGCGACAGTAGAAAATTATTTTTTGAAAAGTTTACTATAGAAAAGGCAATCCCTGGCGCAATTAAAATTTGCGACAGTAAAAAATTATTTTTTGCAAAATTTACTGTAGAATAGGCAATCCCTGGCGCAGTTAAAACTTGCGATAGTAAAAAATTATTTTTTGAATAATTTACTATAGAAAAGGCACTCCCTGGCGCAATTAAAATTTGCGACAGTAAAAAATTATTTTTTGAATAATTTACTATAGAAAAGGCAATCCCTGGCGTAATTAAAATTTGCGACAGTAGAAAATTATTTTTTGAAAGTTTACTGTAGAAAAGGCAATCCCTGGCGCAATTAAAATTTGCGACAGTAAAAAATTATTTTTTGCAAAATTTACTGTAGAATAGGCAATCCCTGGCGCAGTGAAAACTTGCGATAGTAAAAAATTATTTTTTGAATAATTTACTATAGAAAACGCACTCCCTGGCGCAATTAAAATTTGCGACAGTAAAAAATTATTTTTTGAATAATTTACTATAGAAAAGGCAATCCCTGGCGTAATTAAAATTTGCGACAGTAGAAAATTATTTTTTGAAAAGTTTACTATAGAAAAGGCAATCCCTGGCGCAATTAAAATTTGCGACAGTAAAAAATTATTTTTTGCAAAATGTACTGTAGAATAGGCAATCCCTGGCGCAGTTAAAACTTGCGATAGTAAAAAATAATTTTTTGAATAATTTACTATAGAAAAGGCACTCCCTGGCGCAATTAAAATTTGCGGCAGTAGAAAATTATTTTTTGAATAATTTACTATAGAAAAGGCAATCCCTGGCGTAATTAAAATTTGCGACAGTAGAAAAATTATTTTTTGAAAAGTTTACTATAGAAAAGGCAATCCCTGGCGCAATTAAAATTTGCGACAGTAAAAAATTATTTTTTGCAAAATTTACTGTAGAATAGGCAATCCCTGGCGCAGTTAAAACTTGCGATAGTAAAAAATTATTTTTTGAATAATTTACTATAGAAAAGGCAATCCCTGGCGTAATTAAAATTTGCGACAGTAGAAAATTATTTTTTGAAAAGTTTACTATAGAAAAGGCAATCCCTGGCGCAATTAAAATCTGCGACAGTAAAAAATTATTTTTTGCAAAATTTACTGTAGAATAGGCAGTCCCTGGCGCAGTTAAAACTTGCGATAGTAAAAAATTATTTTTTGAATAATTTACTATAGAAAAGGCAATCCCTGGCGTAATTAAAATTTGCGACAGTAGAAAATTATTTTTTGAATAATTTACTATAGAAAAGGCACTCCCTGGCGCAATTAAAATTTGCGACAGTAAAAAATTATTTTTTGAATAATTTACTATAGAAAAGGCAATCCCTGGCGTAATTAAAATTTGCGACAGTAGAAAATTATTTTTTGAAAAGTTTACTATAGAAAAGGCAATCCCTGGCGCAATTAAAATTTGCGACAGTAAAAAATTATTTTTTGCAAAATTTACTGTAGAATAGGCAATCCCTGGCGCAGTTAAAACTTGCGATAGTAAAAAATTATTTTTTGAATAATTTACTATAGAAAAGGCACTCCCTGGCGCAATTAAAATTTGCGACAGTAAAAAATTATTTTTTGAATAATTTACTATAGAAAAGGCAATCCCTGGCGTAATTAAAATTTGCGACAGTAGAAAATTATTTTTGAAAAGTTTACTATAGAAAAGGCAATCCCTGGCGCAATTAAAATTTGCGACAGTAAAAAATTATTTTTTGCAAAATTTACTGTAGAATAGGCAATCCCTGGCGCAGTTAAAACTTGCGATAGTAAAAAATTATTTTTTGAATAATTTACTATTGAAAAGGCAATCCCTGGCGTAATTAAAATTTGCGACAGTAGAAAATTATTTTTTGAAAAGTTTACTATAGAAAAGGCAATCCCTGGCGCAATTAAAATTTGCGACAGTAAAAAATTATTTTTTGCAAAATTTACTGTAGAATAGGCAATCCCTGGCGCAGTTAAAACTTGCGATAGTAAAAAATTATTTTTTGAATAATTTACTATAGAAAAGGCACTCCCTGGCGCAATTAAAATTTGCGACAGTAAAAAATTATTTTTTGAATAATTTACTATAGAAAAGGCAATCCCTGGCGTAATTAAAATTTGCGACAGTAGAAAATTATTTTTTGAAAAGTTTACTATAGAAAAGGCAATCCCTGGCGCAATTAAAATTTGCGACAGTAAAAAATTATTTTTTGCAAAATTTACTGTAGAATAGGCAATCCCTGGCGCAGTTAAAACTTGCGATAGTAAAAAATTATTTTTTGAATAATTTACTATAGAAAAGGCAATCCCTGGCGTAATTAAAATTTGCGACAGTAGAAAATTATTTTTTGAAAAGTTTACTCTAGAAAAGGCAATCCCTGGCGTAATTAAAATTTGCGACAGTGAAAAATTATTTTTTGCAAAATTTACTGTAGAGTAGGCAATCCCTGGCGCAGTTAAAACTTGCGATAGTAAAAAAATATTTTTTGAATAATTTACTATAGAAAAGGCATTCCGTTGCGTAATTAAAATTTGCGACAGTATAAAATTATTTTTTGAATAATTTACTATAGAAAAGGCAATCCCTGGCGTAATTAAAATTTGCGACTGTAGAAAATTAGTTTTTGAAAAGTTTACTATAGAAAAGGCAATCCCTGGCGCAATTAAAATTTGCGACAGTAAAAAATTATTTTTTGCAAAATTTACTGTAGAATAGGCAATCCCTGGCGCAGTTAAAACTTGCGATAGTAAAAAAATATTTTTTGAATAATTTACTATAGAAAAGGCATTCCGTGGCGTAATTAAAATTTGCGACAGTATAAAATTATTTTTTGAATAATTTACTATAGAAAAGGCAATCCCTGGCGTATTTAAAATTTGCGACAATAAAAAATTATTTTTTGAATAATTTACTATAGAAAAGGCAATACCTGGCGTAATTCAAATTTGCGACAGTATAATATTATTTTTTGAAAAATTTACTATATAAAAGGCAATCCCTGGCGTAATTAAAATTTGCGACAGTAAAAAATTAGTTTTTGAAAAATTTACTGTAGAAAAGGCAATCCCTGGCGGATTTGAAATTTGCGACAGTAAAATATTATTTTTTGAATAATTTACTATAGAAAAGGCAATCCCTGGCGTAATTAAAATTTGCGACAGTAGAAAATTATTTTTTGAATAATTTACTATAGAAAAGGCACTCCCTGGCGCAATTAAAATTTGCGACAGTAAAAAATTATTTTTTGAATAATTTACTATAGAAGAGGCAATCCCTGGCGTAATTAAAATTTGCGACAGTAGAAAATTACTTTTTGAATAATTTACTATATAAAAGGCAATCCCTGGCGTATTTAAAATTTGCGACAGTAAAAAATTATTTTTTGAATAATTTACTATAGAAAAGGCAATCCCTGGCGTATTTAAAATTTGCGACAGTAAAAAATTATTTTTTGAATAATTTACTATAGAAAAGGCAATCCCTGGCGTAATTAAAATTTGCGACAGTAGAAAATTATTTTTTGAATAATTTACTATAGAAAAGGCAATCCCTGGCGGATTTGAAATTTGCGACAGTAAAAAATTTTTTTTGAATAATTTACTATAGAAAAGGCAATCCCTGGCGTATTTAAAATTTGCGACAGTAAAAAATTATTTTGTGAAAAATTTACCTGGCCAAATTGAAATTTGCGAGAGTAAAAAATTATTTTTTGAATAATTTACAATAGAAAAGGCAATCCCTGGCGTAATAAATATTTGCGACAGTAGAAAATTATTTTTTGAATAATTTACTATAGAAAAGGCAATCCCTGGCGTAATTAAAATTTGCGACAGTATAAAATTATTTTTTGAATAATTTACTATAGAAAAGGCAATCCCTGGCGGATTTGAAATTTGCGACAGTAAAAAATTTTTTTTTGAATAATTTACTATAGAAAAGGCAATCCCTGGCGTATTTAAAATTTGCGACAGTAAAAAATTATTTTGTGAAAAATTTACCTGGCCAAATTGAAATTTGCGAGAGTAAAAAATTATTTTTTGAATAATTTACAATAGAAAAGGCAATCCCTGGCGTAATAAATATTTGCGACAGTAGAAAATTATTTTTTGAATAATTTACTATAGAAAAGGCAATCC
>CAWVNZ010002000.1:0-72661 GCA_963930735.1 Dioctria linearis
AGTAAAAAATTATTTTTTGAATAATTTAATTAAAATTTGCGATAGCAAAAAATTATTTTTTGAATAATTTACTATAGAAAAGGCAATCCCTGGCGTAATTAAAATTTGCGACAGTATAAAATTATTTTTTGAATATTTTACTATAGAAAAGGCAATCCCTGGCGTATTTGAAATTTGCGACAGTAGAAAATTATTTTTTGAATAATTTACTATACAAAAGGATATCCCTGGCGTAATTAAAATTTGCGACAGTAGAAAATTATTTTTTGAATAATTTACTGTAGAAAAGGCAATCCCTGGCGCAATTAAAATTTGCGATAGTAAAAAATTATTTTTTGAATAATTTACTATAGAAAAGGCAATCCCTGGCGCACTTAAAATTTGCGACAGTAGAAAATTATTTTTTGAATAATTTACTATAGAAAAAGCAATCCCTGGCGCACTTAAAATTTGCGACAGTAGAAAATTATTTTTTGAATAATTTACTATAGAAAAGGCAATCCCTGGCGTAGTTAAAATTTGCGACAGTAGAAAATTATTTATTGAATAATTTACTATAGAAAAGGCAATACCTGGCGCAATTAAAATTTGCGACAGTATAAAATTATTTTTTGAATAATTTATTATAGAAAAGGCAATCCCTGGCGTAATTAAAATTTGCGACAGTATAAAATTATTTTTTGAATACTTTACTATAGAAAAGGCAATCCCTGGCCTAATTAAAATTTGCGACAGTTGAAAATTATTTTTTGAATAATTTACTATAGAAAAGGCAATCCCTGGGATATTTAAAATTTGCGACAGTAAAAAATTATTTTTTGAATAATTTACTATAGAAAAGGCAATCCCTGGCGTAATTAAAATTTGCGACAGTATAAAATTAATTTTTGAAAAATTTACTATATAAAAGGCAATCCCTGGCGCACTTAAAATTTGCGACAGCATAAAATTATTTTTTGAATAATTTACTATATAAAAGGCAATCCCTGGCGTAATTAAAATTTGCGACAGTAAAAAATTATTTTTTTGAATAATTTACTATAGAAAAGGCAATCCCTGTCGCAATTAAAATTTGCGACAGTATAAAATTATTTTTTGAATAATTTACTATAGAAAAGGCAATCCCTGGCGTAATTAAAATTTGCGACAGTATAAAATTATTTGTTGAATAATTTACTATAGAAAAGGCAATCCCTGGCGCACTTAAAATTTCCGACAGTAGAAAATTATTTTTTGAATAATTTACTATAGAAAAGGCAATCCCTGGCGCAATTAAAATTTGCGACAGTATAAAATTATTTTTTGAATAATTTACTATAGAAAAGGCAATCCCTGGCGCAATTAAAATTTGCGACAGTATAAAATTATTTTTTGAATAATTTACTATATAAAAGGCAATCCCTGGCGTATTTAAAATTTGCGACAGTAGAAAATTATTTTTTGAATAATTTACTATAGAAAAGGCAATCCCTGGCGTAATTAAAATTTGCGACAGTAAAAAATTATTTTTTGAATAATTTACTATAGAAAAGGCAATCCCTGGCGTATTTAAAATTTGCGACAGTATAAAATTATTTTTTGAATAATTTACTATAGAAAAGGCAATCCCTGGCGCAATTAAAACTTGCGATAGTAAAAAATTATTTTTTGAATAATTTACTGTAGAAAAGGCAATCCCTGGCGCAATTAAAATTTGCGACAGTTGAAAATTATTTTTTGAATAATTTACTATAGAAAAAGCAGTCCCTGGCGCAATTAAAATTTGCGAAAGTAAAAAATTATTTTTTGAAT
This sequence comes from Dioctria linearis, assembly GCA_963930735.1. Taxonomy (NCBI): domain Eukaryota; kingdom Metazoa; phylum Arthropoda; class Insecta; order Diptera; family Asilidae; genus Dioctria; species Dioctria linearis. Next base: position 1,792 of record CAWVNZ010002000.1, read on the forward strand.
AATTTACTATAGAAAAGGCAATCCCTGGCGCAATTAAAATTTGCGACAGTAAAAAATTATTTTTTGAATAATTTACTATATAAAAGGCAATCCCTGGCGCAATTAAAATTTGCGAGAGTATAAAATTATTTTTTGAATAATTTACTATAGAAAAGGCAATCCCTGACGTATTTAAAATTTGCGACAGTATAAAATTATTTTTTGAATAATTTTCTATAGAAAAGGCAATCCCTGGCGCAGTTAAAACTTGCGATAGTAAAAAATTAATTTTTGAATAATTTACTATAGAAAAGGCAATCCCTGGCGCAATTAAAATTTGCGACAGTTGAAAATTATTTTTTGAATAATTTACTATAGAAAAGGCAATCCCTGGCGCAATTAAAATTTGCGAAAGTAAAAAATTATTTTTTGAGTAATTTACTGTAGAAAAGGCAATCCCTGGCGCAATTAAAATTTGCGACAGTAGAAAATTATTTTTTGAATAATTTACTATAGAAAAGGCAATCCCTGGCGTAATTAAAATTTGCGACAGTAGAAAATTATTTTTTGAATAATTTACTATAGAAAAGGCAATCCCTGGCGTAATTAAAATTTGCGACAGTTGAAAATTATTTTTTGAATAATTTACTATATAAAAGGCAATACCTGGCGTATTTAAAATTTGCGACAGTTGAAAATTATTTTTTCAATAATTTACTATAGAAAAGGCAATCCCTGGCGTAATTAAAATTTGCGACAGTAAAAAATTATTTTTTGAATAATTTACTATAGAAAATGCAATCCCTGGCGTAATTAAAATTTGCGACAGTTGAAAATAATTTTTTGAATAATTTACTATAGAAAAGGCAATCCCTGGCGTATTTAAAATTTGCGACAGTATAAAATTATTTTTTGAATAATTTACTATAGAAAAGGCAATCCCTGGCGCAGTTAAAACTTGCGATAGTAAAAAATTATTTTTTGAATAATTTACTATAGAAAAGGCAATCCCTGGCGCAATTAAAATTTGCGACAGTTGAAAATTATTTTTTGAATAATTTACTATAGAAAAGGCAATCCCTGGCGCAATTAAAATTTGCGAAAGTAAAAAATTATTTTTTGAATAATTTACTGTAGAAAAGGCAATCCCTGGCGCAATTAAAATTTGCGACAGTATAAAATTATTTTTTGAATAATTTACTATAGAAAAGGCAATCCCTGGCGCAATTAAAATTTGCGAAAGTAAAAAATTATTTTTTGAATAATTTACTGTAGAAAAGGCAATCCCTGGCGCAATTAAAATTTGCGACAGTAGAAAATTATTTTTTGAATAATTTACTATAGAAAAGGCAATCCCTGGCGTAATTAAAATTTGCGACAGTAGAAAATTATTTTTTGAATAATTTACTATAGAAAAGGCAATCCCTGGCGTAATTAAAATTTGCGACAGTTGAAAATTATTTTTTGAATAATTTACTATATAAAAGGCAATACCTGGCGTATTTAAAATTTGCGACAGTTGAAAATTATTTTTTCAATAATTTACTATAGAAAAGGCAATCCCTGGCGTAATTAAAATTTGCGACAGTAAAAAATTATTTTTTGAATAATTTACTATAGAAAATGCAATCCCTGGCGTAATTAAAATTTGCGACAGTTGAAAATAATTTTTTGAATAATTTACTATAGAAAAGGCAATCCCTGGCGTATTTAAAATTTGCGACAGTATAAAATTATTTTTTGAATAATTTACTATAGAAAAGGCAATCCCTGGCGCAGTTAAAACTTGCGATAGTAAAAAATTATTTTTTGAATAATTTACTATAGAAAAGGCAATCCCTGGCGCAATTAAAATTTGCGACAGTTGAAAATTATTTTTTGAATAATTTACTATAGAAAAGGCAATCCCTGGCGCAATTAAAATTTGCGAAAGTAAAAAATTATTTTTTGAATAATTTACTGTAGAAAAGGCAATCCCTGGCGCAATTAAAATTTGCGACAGTATAAAATTATTTTTTGAATAATTTACTATAGAAAAGGCAATCCCTGGCGCAATTAAAATTTGCGACAGTAAAAAATTATTTTTTGAATAATTTACTATAGAAAAGGCAATCCCTGGCGCAATTAAAATTTGCGACAGTATAAAATAATTTTTTGAATAATTTACTATATAAAAGGCAATCCCTGGCACAATTAAAATTTGCGACAGTTGAAAATTATTTTTTGAATAATTTACTATAGAAAAGGCAATCCCTGGCGCAATTAAAATTTGCGACAGTAAAAAATTATTTTTTGAATAATTTACTATATAAAAGGCAATCCCTGGCGCAATTAAAATTTGCGACAGTTGAAAATTATTTTTTGAATAATTTACTATAGAAAAGGCAATCCCTGGCGTAATTAAAATTTGCGACAGTAAAAAATTATTTTTTGAATAATTTACTATAGAAAAGGCAATCCCTGGCGCAATTAAAATTTGCGAGAGTATAAAATTATTTTTTGAATAATTTACTATAGAAAAGGCAATCCCTGGCGTATTTAAAATTTGCGACAGTATAAAATAATTTTTTGAAAAATTTACTATAGAAAAGGCAATCCCTGGCGTGATTAATAATATTTGCGACAGTTGAAAATTATTTTTTGAATAATTTACTATAGAAAAGGCAATCCCTGGCGCAATTAAAACTTGCGATAGTAAAAAATTATTTTTTGAATAATTTACTGTAGACAAGCCAATCCCTGGCGCAATTAAAATTTGCGACAGTATAAAATTATTTTTTGAATAATTTACTATATAAAAGGCAATCCCTGGCCCAATTAAAATTTGCGACAGTTGAAAATTATTTTTTGAATAATTTACTATAGAAAAGGCAATCCCTGGCGCAATTAAAATTTGCGACAGTAAAAAATTATTTTTTGAATAATTTACTATATAAAAGGCAATCCCTGGCGCAATTATAATTTGCGACAGTTGAAAATTATTTTTTGAATAATTTACTATAGAAAAGGCAATCCCTGGCGTAATTAAAATTTGCGACAGTAAAAAATTATTTTTTGAATGATTTACTATATAAAAGGCAATCCCTGGCGCAATTAAAATTTGCGACAGTTGAAAATTATTTTTTGAATAATTTACTATAGAAAAGGCAATCCCTGGCGTAATTAAAATTTGCGACAGTAAAAAATTATTTTTTGAATAATTTACTATAGAAAAGGCAATCCCTGGCGCAATTAAAACTTGCGATAGTAAAAAATTATTTTTTGAATAATTTACTGTAGAAAAGGCAATCCCTGGCGCAATTAAAATTTGCGACAGTATAAAATTATTTTTTGAATAATTTACTATAGAAAAGGCAATCCCTGGCGCAATTAAAATTTGCGACAGTAAAAAATTATTTTTTGAAAAATTTACTATAGAAAAGGCAATCAATCCCTGGCGTAATTAAAATTTGCGACAATTGAAAATTATTTTTTGAAAAATTTACTATAGAAAAGGCAGTCCCTGGCGCAATTAAAATTTGCGACAGTAGAAAATTATTTTTTGAATAATTTACTATAGAAAAGGCAATCCCTGGCGCAATTAAAATTTGCGACAGTTGAAAATTATTTTTTGAATAATTTACTATATAAAAGGCAATCCCTGGCGCAATTAAAATTTGCGACAGTTGAAAATTATTTTTTGAATAATTTACTATAGAAAAGGCAATCCCTGGCGCAATTAAAATTTGCGACAGTAAAAAATTATTTTTTGAATAATTTACTATATAAAAGGCACTCCCTGGCGCAATTAAAATTTGCGACAGTTGAAAATTATTTTTTGAATAATTTACTATAGAAAAGGCAATCCCTGGCGTAATTAAAATTTGCGACAGTAAAAAATTATTTTTTGAATAATTTACTATAGAAAAGGCAATCCGTGGCGTAATTAAAATTTGCGACAGTTGAAAATTATTTTTTGAATAATTTACTATAGAAAAGGCAATCCCTGGCGTCTTTAAAATTTGCGACAGTTGAAAATTATTTTTTGAATAACTTACTATAGAAAAGGCAATCCCTGGCGTAATTAAAATTTGCGACAGTAGAAAATTATTTTTTGCAAAATTTACTGTAGAAAAGGCAATCCCTGGCGCACTTAAAATTTGCGACAGTATAAAATTATTTTTTGAATAATTTACTATATAAAAGGCAATCCCTGGCGCAATTAAAATTTGCGACAGTTGAAAATTATTTTTTGAATAATTTACTATAGAAAAGGCAATCCCTGGCGCAATTAAAACTTGCGATAGTAAAAAATTATTTTTTGAATAATTTACTGTAGAAAAGGCAATCCCTGGCGCAATTAAAATTTGCGACAGTATAAAATTATTTTTTGAATAATTTACTATAGAAAAGGCAATCCCTGGCGCAATTAAAATTTGCGACAGTAAAAAAATATTTTTTGAATAATTTACTATAGAAAAGGCAATCCCTGGCGTAATTAAAATTTGCGACAGTTGAACATTATTTTGTGAGAAATTTACTATAGAAAAGGCAATCCCTGGCGTAATTAAATTTTGCGACAGTTGAAAATTATTTTTGGAATAATTTACTATAGAAAAGGGAATCCCTGGCGCACTTAAAATTTGCGACAGTAGAAAATTATTTTTTGAAAAATTTACTATAGAAAAGGCAATCCCTGGCGCAATTAAAATTTGCGACAGTAGAAAATTCTTTTTTGAATAATTTACTATAGAAAAGGCAATCCCTGGCGCAATTACAATTTGCGACAGTTGAAAATAATTTTTTGAATAATTTACTATAGAAAAGGCAATCCCTGGCGCAATTAAAATTTGCGACAGTATAAAATTATTTTTTGAATAATTTACTATATAAAAGGCAATCCCTGGCGCAATTAAAATTTGCGACAGTTGAAAATTATTTTTTGAATAATTTACTATAGAAAAGTCAATCCCTTGCGCAATTAAAATTTGCGACAGTAAAAAATTATTTTTTGAATAATTTACTATATAAAAGGCAATCCCTGGCGCAATTAAAATTTGCGACAGTCGAAAATTATTTTTTGAATAATTTACTATAGAAAAGGCAATCCCTGGCGTAATTAAGATTTGCGACAGTAAAAAATTATTTTTTGAATAATTTAATTAAAATTTGCGATAGCAAAAAATTATTTTTTGAATAATTTACTATAGAAAAGGCAATCCCTGGCGTAATTAAAATTTGCGACAGTATAAAATTATTTTTTGAATATTTTACTATAGAAAAGGCAATCCCTGGCGTATTTGAAATTTGCGACAGTAGAAAATTATTTTTTGAATAATTTACTATACAAAAGGATATCCCTGGCGTAATTAAAATTTGCGACAGTAGAAAATTATTTTTTGAATAATTTACTGTAGAAAAGGCAATCCCTGGCGCAATTAAAATTTGCGATAGTAAAAAATTATTTTTTGAATAATTTACTATAGAAAAGGCAATCCCTGGCGCACTTAAAATTTGCGACAGTAGAAAATTATTTTTTGAATAATTTACTATAGAAAAAGCAATCCCTGGCGCACTTAAAATTTGCGACAGTAGAAAATTATTTTTTGAATAATTTACTATAGAAAAGGCAATCCCTGGCGTAGTTAAAATTTGCGACAGTAGAAAATTATTTATTGAATAATTTACTATAGAAAAGGCAATACCTGGCGCAATTAAAATTTGCGACAGTATAAAATTATTTTTTGAATAATTTATTATAGAAAAGGCAATCCCTGGCGTAATTAAAATTTGCGACAGTATAAAATTATTTTTTGAATACTTTACTATAGAAAAGGCAATCCCTGGCCTAATTAAAATTTGCGACAGTTGAAAATTATTTTTTGAATAATTTACTATAGAAAAGGCAATCCCTGGGATATTTAAAATATGCGACAGTAAAAAATTATTTTTTGAATAATTTACTATAGAAAAGGCAATCCCTAGCGTAATTAAAATTTGCGACAGTATAAAATTAATTTTTGAAAAATTTACTATATAAAAGGCAATCCCTGGCGCACTTAAAATTTGCGACAGCATAAAATTATTTTTTGAATAATTTACTATATAAAAGGCAATCCCTGGCGTAATTAAAATTTGCGACAGTAAAAAATTATTTTTTGAATAATTTACTATAGAAAAGGCAATCCCTGTCGCAATTAAAATTTGCGACAGTATAAAATTATTTTTTGAATAATTTACTATAGAAAAGGCAATCCCTGGCGTAATTAAAATTTGCGACAGTATAAAATTATTTGTTGAATAATTTACTATAGAAAAGGCAATCCCTGGCGCACTTAAAATTTCCGACAGTAGAAAATTATTTTTTGAATAATTTACTATAGAAAAGGCAATCCCTGGCGCAATTAAAATTTGCGACAGTATAAAATTATTTTTTGAATAATTTACTATAGAAAAGGCAATCCCTGGCGCAATTAAAATTTGCGACAGTATAAAATTATTTTTTGAATAATTTACTATATAAAAGGCAATCCCTGGCGTATTTAAAATTTGCGACAGTAGAAAATTATTTTTTGAATAATTTACTATAGAAAAGGCAATCCCTGGCGTAATTAAAATTTGCGACAGTAAAAAATTATTTTTTGAATAATTTACTATAGAAAAGGCAATCCCTGGCGTATTTAAAATTTGCGACAGTATAAAATTATTTTTTGAATAATTTACTATAGAAAAGGCAATCCCTGGCGCAATTAAAACTTGCGATAGTAAAAAATTATTTTTTGAATAATTTACTGTAGAAAAGGCAATCCCTGGCGCAATTAAAATTTGCGACAGTTGAAAATTATTTTTTGAATAATTTACTATAGAAAAAGCAGTCCCTGGCGCAATTAAAATTTGCGAAAGTAAAAAATTATTTTTTGAATAATTTACTGTAGAAAAGGCAATCCCTGGCGCAATTAAAATTTGCGACAGTATAAAATTATTTTTTGAATAATTTACTATAGAAAAGGCAATCCCTGGCGCAATTAAAATTTGCGACAGTAAAAAATTATTTTTTGAATAATTTACTATAGAAAAGGTAATCCCTGGCGCAATTAAAATTTGCGACAGTATAAAATTATTTTTTGAATAATTTACTATATAAAAGGCAATCCCTTGCGCAATTAAAATTTGCGACAATTGAAAATTATTTTTTGAATAATTTACTATAGAAAAGGCAATCCCTGGCGCAATTAAAATGTGCGACAGTAAAAAATTATTTTTTGAATAATTTACTATATAAAAGGCAATCCCTGGCGCAATTAAAATTTGCGACAGTTGAAAATTATTTTTTGAATAATTTACTATAGAAAAGGCAATCCCTGGCGTAATTAAAATTTGCGACAGTAAAAAATTATTTTTTGAATAATTTACTATAGAAAAGGCAATCCCTGGCGCAATTAAAATTTGCGACAGTATAAAATTATTTTTTGAATAATTTACTATAGAAAAGGCAATCCCTGGCGTATTTAAAATTTGCGACAGTATAAAATTATTTTTTGAAAAATTTACTATAGAAAAGGCAATCCCTGGCGTAATTAAAATTTGCGACAGTTGAAAATTATTTTTTTGAATAATTTACTATAGAAAAGGCAATCCCTGGCGCAATTAAAACTTGCGATAGTAAAAAATTATTTTTTGAATAATTTACTGTAGAAAAGGCAATCCCTGGCGCAACTAAAATTTGCGACAGTATAAAACTATTTTTTGAATAATTTACTATATAAAAGGCAATACCTGGCGCAATTAAAATTTGCGACAGTTGAAAATTATTTTTTGAATAATTTACTATAGAAAAGGCAATCCCTGGCGCAATTAAAATTTGCGACAGTAAAAAATTATTTTTTGAATAATTTACTATATAAAAGGCAATCCCTAGCACAATTAAAATTTGCGACAGTTGAAAATTATTTTTTGAATAATTTACTATAGAAAAGGCAATCCCTGGCGTAATTAAAATTTGCGACAGTAAAAAATTATTTTTTGAATAATTTACTATAGAAAAGGCAATCCCTGGCGCAATTAAACTTTGCGACAGTATAAAATTATTTTTTGAATAATTTACTATAGAAAAGGCAATCCCTGGCGTAATTAAAATTTGCGACAGTAAAAAATTATTTTTTGAATAATTTACTATAGAAAAGGCAATCCGTGGCGTATTTAAAATTTGCGACAGTATAAAATTATTTTTTGAATAATTTACTATAGAAAAGGCAATCCCTGGCGCAATTAAAACTTGCGATAGTAAAAAATTATTTTTTGAATAATTTACTGTAGAAAAGGCAATCCCTGGCGCAATTAAAATTTGCGACAGTTGAAAATTATTTTTTGAATAATTTACTATAGAAAAGGCAATCCCTGGCGCAATTAAAATTTGCGACAGTAAAAAATTATTTTTTGAATAATTTACTATATAAAAGGCAATCCCTGGCGCAATTAAAATTTGCGACAGTTGAAAATTATTTTCTGAATAATTTACTATAGAAAAGGCAATCCCTGGCGCAATTAAAATTTGCGACAGTAAAAAATTATTTTTTGAATAATTTACTATATAAAAGGCAATCCCTGGCGCAATTAAAATTTGCGACAGTTGAAAATTATTTTTTGTATAATTTACTATAGAAAAGGCAATCCCTGGCGTAATTAAAATTTGCGACAGTAAAAAATTATTTTTTGAATAATTTACTATAGAAAAGGCAATCCCTGGCGCAATTAAAATTTGCGACAGTATAAAATTATTTTTTGAATAATTTACTATAGAAAAGGCAATCCCTGGCGTATTTAAAATTTGCGACAGTATAAAATTATTTTTTGAAAAATTTACTATAGAAAAGGCAATCCCTGGCGTAATTAAAATTTGCGACAGTTGAAAATTATTTTTTTGAATAATTTACTATAGAAAAGGCAATCCCTGGCGCAATTAAAACTTGCGATAGTAAAAAATTATTTTTTGAATAATTTACTGTAGAAAAGGCAATCCCTGGCGCAATTAAAATTTGCGACAGTATAAAATAATTTTTTGAATAATTTACTATATAAAAGGGAATCCCTGGCGCAATTAAAATTTGCGACAGTTGAAAATTATTTTTTGAATAATTTACTATAGAAAAGGCAATCCCTGGCGCAATTAAAATTTGCGACAGTAAAAAATTATTTTTTGAATAATTTACTATATAAAAGGCAATCCCTGGCGCAATTAAAATTTGCGACAGTTGAAAATTATTTTTTGAATAATTTACTATAGAAAAGGCAATCCCTGGCGTAATTAAAATTTGCGACAGTAAAAAATTATTTTTTGAATAATTTACTATAGAAAAGGCAATCCCTGGCGCAATTAAAATTTGCGACAGTATAAAATTATTTTTTGAATAATTTACTATAGAAAAGGCAATACTTGGCGTATTTAAAATTTGCGACACTATAAAATTATTTTTTGAAAAATTTACTATAGAAAAGGCAATCCCTGGCGTAATTAAAATTTGCAACAGTAAAAAATTATTTTTTGAATAATTTACTATAGAAAAGGCAATCCGTGGCGTATTTAAAATTTGCGACAGTATAAAATTATTTTTTGAATAATTTACTATAGAAAAGGCAATCCCTGGCGCAATTAAAACTTGCGATAGTAAAAAATTATTTTTTGAATAATTTACTGTAGAAAAGGCAATCCCTGGCGCAATTAAAATTTGCGACAGTTGAAAATTATTTTTTGAATAATTTACTATAGAAAAGGCAATCCCTGGCGCAATTAAAATTTGCGACAGTAAAAAATTATTTTTTGAATAATTTACTATATAAAAGGCAATCCCTGGCGCAATTAAAATTTGCGACAGTTGAAAATTTTTTTTTGAATAATTTACTATAGAAAAGGCAATCCCTGGCGTAATTAAAATTTGCGACAGAAAAAAATTATTTTTTGAATAATTTACTATAGAAAAGGCAATCCCTGGCGCAATTAAAATTTGCGACAGTATAAAATTATTTTTTGAATAATTTACTATAGAAAAGGCAATCCCTGGCGTATTTAAAATTTGCGACAGTATAAAATTATTTTTTGAAAAATTTACTATAGAAAAGGCAATCCCTGGCGCAATTAAAATTTGCGACAGTTGAAAATTATTTTTTGAATAATTTACTATAGAAAAGGCAATCCCTGGCGTAATTAAAATTTGCGACAGTAAAAAATTATTTTTTGAATAATTTACTATAGAAAAGGCAATCCCTGGCGCAATTAAAATTTGCGACAGTATAAAATTATTTTTTGAATAATTTACTATAGAAAAGGCAATCCCTGGCGTATTTAAAATTTGCGACAGTATAAAATTATTTTTTGAAAAATTTACTATAGAAAAGGCAATCCCTGGCGTAATTAAAATTTGCGAAAGTTGAAAATTATTTTTTGAATAATTTACTATAGAAAAGGCAATCCCTGGCGCAATTAAAACTTGCGGTAGTAAAAAATTATTTTTTGAATAATTTACTGTAGAAAAGGCAATCCCTGGCGCAATTAAAATTTGCGACAGTATAAAATTATTTTTTGAATAATTTACTATAGAAAAGGCAATCCCTGGCGTATTTAAAATTTGCGACAGTATAAAATTATTTTTTGAAAAATTTACTATAGAAAAGGCAATCCCTGGCGTAATTAAAATTTGCGACAGTTGAAAATTATTTTTTTGAATAATTTACTATAGAAAAGGCAATCCCTGGCGCAATTAAAACTTGCGATAGTAAAAAATTATTTTTTGAATAATTTACTGTAGAAAAGGCAATCCCTGGCGCAATTAAAATTTGCGACAGTATAAAATTATTTTTTGAATAATTTACTATATAAAAGGCAATCCCTGGCGCAATTAAAATTTGCGACAGTTGAAAATTATTTTTTGAATAATTTACTATAGAAAAGGCAATCCCTGGCGCAATTAAAATTTGCGACAGTAAAAAATTATTTTTTGAATAATTTACTATATAAAAGGCAATCCCTGGCGCAATTAAAATTTGCGACAGTTGAAAATTATTTTTTGAATAATTTACTATAGAAAAGGCAATCCCTGGCGCAATTAAAATTTGCGACAGTAAAAAATTATTTTTTGAATAATTTACTATATAAAAGGCAATCCCTGGCGCAATTAAAATTTGCGACAGTTGAAAATTATTTTTTGAATAATTTACTATAGAAAAGGCAATCCCTGGCGCAATTAAAATTTGCGACAGTAAAAAATTATTTTTTGAATAATTTACTATATAAAAGGCAATCCCTGGCGCAATTAAAATTTGCGACAGTTGAAAATTATTTTTTGAATAATTTACTATAGAAAAGGCAATCCCTGGCGTAATTAAAATTTGCGACAGTAAAAAATTATTTTTTGAATAATTTACTATAGAAAAGGCAATCCCTGGCGCAATTAAAATTTGCGACAGTATAAAATTATTTTTTGAATAATTTACTATAGAATAGGCAATCCCTGGCGTATTTAAAATTTGCGACAGTATAAAATTATTTTTTGAAAAATTTACTATAGAAAAGGCAATCCCTGGCGTAATTAAAATGTGCGAAAGTTGAAAATTATTTTTTGAATAATTTACTATAGAAAAGGCAATCCCTGGCGCAATTAAAACTTGCGATAGTAAAAAATTATTTTTTGAATAATTTACTGTAGAAAAGGCAATCCCTGGCGCAATTAAAATTTGCGACAGTATAAAATTATTTTTTGAATAATTTACTATAGAAAAGGCAATCCCTGGCTCAATTAAAATTTTCGACAGTAAAAAATTATTTTTTGAATAATTTACTATAGAAAAGGCAATCCCTGGCGTAATTAAAATTTGCGACAATTGAAAATTATTTTTTGAAAAATTTACTATAGAAAAGGCAATCCCTGGCGCAATTAAAATTTGCGACAGTAGAAAATTATTTTTTGAATAATTTACTATAGAAAAGGCAATCCTTGGCGCAATTACAATTTGCGACAGTTGAAAATTATTTTTTGAATAATTTACTATAGAAAAGGCAATCCCTGGCGCAATTAAAATTTGCGAAAGTTGAAAATTATTTTTTGAATAATTTACTATAGGAAAGGCAATCCCTGGCGTAATTAAAATTTGCGACAGTAAAAAATTATTTTTTGAATAATTTACTATAGAAAAGGCAATACCTGGCGTAATTAAAATTTGCGACAGTTGAAAATTATTTTTTGAATAATTTACTATAGAAAAGGTAATCCCTGGCGTAATTAAAATTTGCGACAGTTGAAAATTATTTTTTGAATAATTTACTATAGAAAAGGCAATCCCTGGCGTATTTATAATTTGCGACAGTAAGAAATTAATTTGTGAGAAATTTACTATATAAAAGGCTATCCCTGGCGTAATTAAAATTTGCGATAGTATAAAATTATTTTTTAATAATTTACTATAGAAAAGGCAATCCCAGGCGTAATTAAAATTTGCGACAGTAGAAAATTATTTTTTGAATAATTTACTATAGAAAAGGCAATCCCTGGCGTAATTAAAATTTGCGACAGTAGAAAATTATTTTTTGAATAATTTACTATAGAAAAGGCAATCCCTGGCGTAGTTAAAATTTGCGACAGTTGAAAATTATTTTTTGAAAAATTTACTATAGAAAAGGCAATCCCTGGCGTAATTAAAATGTGCGAAAGTTGAAAATTATTTTTTGAATAATTTACTATAGAAAAGGCAATCCCTGGCGCAATTAAAACTTGCGATAGTAAAAAATTATTTTTTGAATAATTTACTGTAGAAAAGGCAATCCCTGGCGCAATTAAAATTTGCGACAGTATAAAATTATTTTTTGAATAATTTACTATAGAAAAGGCAATCCCTGGCTCAATTAAAATTTTCGACAGTAAAAAATTATTTTTTGAATAATTTACTATAGAAAAGGCAATCCCTGGCGTAATTAAAATTTGCGACAGTTGAAAATTATTTTTTGAAAAATTTACTATAGAAAAGGCAATCCCTGGCGCAATTAAAATTTGCGACAGTAGAAAATTATTTTTTGAATAATTTACTATAGAAAAGGCAATCCTTGGCGCAATTACAATTTGCGACAGTTGAAAATTATTTTTTGAATAATTTACTATAGAAAAGGCAATCCCTGGCGCAATTAAAATTTGCGACAGTATAAAATTATTTTTTCAATAATTTACTATATAAAAGGCAATCCCTGGCGCAATTAAAATTTGCGACAGTTGAAAATTATTTTTTGAATAATTTACTATAGAAAAGGCCATCCCTGGCGCAATTAAAATTTGCGACAGTAAAAAATTATTTTTTGAATAATTTACTATATAAAAGGCAATCCCTGGCGCAATTAAAATTTGCGACAGTTGAAAATTATTTTTTGAATAATTTACTATAGAAAAGGCAATCCCTGGCGTAATTAAAATTTGCGACAGTAAAAAATTATTTTTTGAATAATTTACTATAGAAAAGGCAATACCTGGCGTAATTAAAATTTGCGACAGTTGAAAATTATTTTTTGAATAATTTACTATAGAAAAGGTAATCCCTGGCGTAATTAAAATTTGCGACAGTTGAAAATTATTTTTTGAATAATTTACTATAGAAAAGGCAATCCCTGGCGTATTTATAATTTGCGACAGTAAGAAATTAATTTGTGAGAAATTTACTATATAAAAGGCTATCCCTGGCGTAATTAAAATTTGCGATAGTATAAAATTATTTTTTGAATAATTTACTATAGAAAAGGCAATCCCAGGAGTAATTAAAATTTGCGACAGTAGAAAATTATTTTTTGAATAATTTACTATAGAAAAGGCAATCCCTGGCGTAATTAAAATTTGCGACAGTAGAAAATTATTTTTTGAATAATTTACTATAGAAAAGGCAATCCCTGGCGTAGTTAAAATTTGCGACAGTTGAAAATTATTTTTTGAATAATTTACTATATAAAAGGCAATACCTGGCGTATTTAAAATTTGCGACAGTTGAAAATTATTTTTTGAATAATTTACTATAGAAAAGGCAATCCCTGGCGTAATTAAAATTTGCGACAGTAGAAAATTACTTTTTGAATAATTTACTATAGAAAAGGCAATCCCTGGCGCAATTAAAATTTGCGACAGTTGAAAATTATTTTTTGAATAATTTACTATAGAAAAGGCAATCCCTGGCGTAATTAAAATTTGCGACAGTATAAAATTATTTGTTGAATAATTTACTATAGAAAAGGCAATCCCTGGCGCACTTAAAATTTGTGACAGTAGAAAATTATTTTTTGAATAATTTACTATAGAAAAGGCAATCCCTGGCGCAATTAAAATTTGCGACAGTATAAAATTATTTTTTGAATTATTTACTATAGAAAAGGCAATCCCTGGCGCAATTAAAATTTGCGACAGTATAAAATTATTTTTTGAATAATTTACTATATAAAAGGCAATCCCTGGCGTATTTAAAATTTGCGACAGTATAAAATTATTTTTTGAATAATTTACTATAGAAAAGGCAATCCCTGGCGCAATTAAAACTAGCGATAGTAAAAAATTATTTTTTGAATAATTTACTGTAGAAAAGGCAATCCCTGGCGCAATTAAAATTTGCGACAGTTGAAAATTATTTTTTGAATAATTTACTATAGAAAAGGCAGTCCCTGGCGCAATTAAAATTTGCGACAGTAAAAAATTATTTTTTGAATAATTTACTATAGAAAAGGCAATCCTTGGCGCAATTAAAATTTGCGACAGTATAAAATTATTTTTTGAATAATTTACTATATAAAAGGCAATCCCTGGCGCAATTAAAATTTGCGACAGTTGAAAATTATTTTTTGAATAATTTACTATAGAAAAGGCAATCCCTGGCGCAATTAGAATTTGCGACAGTAAAAAATTATTTTTTGAATAATTTACTATATAAAAGGCAATCCCTGGCGCAATTAAAATTTGCGACAGTTGAAAATTATTTTTTGAATAAATTACTATAGAAAAGGCAATCCCTGGCGTAATTAAAATTTGCGACAGTAAAAAATTATTTTTTGAATAATTTACTATAGAAAAGGCAATCCCTGGCGCAATTAAAATTTGCGACAGTATAAAATTATTTTTTGAATAATTTACTATAGAAAAGGCAATCGCTGGCGTATTTAAAATTTGCGACAGTATAAAATTATTTTTAGAAAAATTTACTATAGAAAAGGCAATCCCTGGCGTAATTAAAATTTGCGACAGTAAAAAATTATTTTTTGAATAATTTACTATAGAAAAGGCAATCCCTGGCGCAATTAAAACTTGCGATAGTAAAAAATTATTTTTTGAATAATTTACTGTAGAAAAGGCAATCCCTGGCGCAATTAAAATTTGCGACAGTATAAAAAATAATTTACTATAGAAAAGGCAATCCCTGGCTCAATTAAAATTTGCGACAGTAAAAAATTATTTTTTGAATAATTTACTATAGAAAAGGCAATCCCTGGCTCAATTAAAATTTGCGACAGTAAAAAATTATTTTTTGAATAATTTACTATAGAAAAGGCAATCCCTGGCGTAATTAAAATTTGCGACAGTTGAAAATTATTTTCTGAAAAATTTACTATAGGAAAGGCAATCCCTGGCGCAATTAAAATTTGCGACAGTAGAAAATTATTTTTTGAATAATTTGCTATAGAAAAGGCAATCCTTGGCGCAATTACAATTTGCGACAGTTGAAAATTATTTTTTGAATAATTTACTATAGAAAAGGCAATCCCTGGCGCAATTAAAATTTGCGACAGTATAAAATTATTTTTTGAATAATTTACTATATAAAAGGCAATCCCTTGCGCAATTAAAATTTGCGACAGTTGAAAATTATTTTTTGAATAATTTACTACAGAAAAGGCCATCCCTGGCGCAATTAAAATTTGCGACAGTAAAAAATTATTTTTTGAATAATTTACTATATAAAAGGCAATCCCTGGCGCAATTAAAATTTGCGACAGTTGAAAATTATTTTTTGAATAATTTACTATAGAAAAGGCAATCCCTGGCGTAATTAAAATTTGCGACAGTAAAAAATTGTTTTTTGAATAATTTACTATAGAAAAGGCAATCCCTGGCGTAATTAAAATTTGCGACAGTTGAAAATTATTTTTTGAATAATTTACTATAGAAAAGGCAATCCCTGGCGTAATTAAAATTTGCGAGAGTTGAAAATTATTTTTTGAATAATTTACTATAGAAAAGGCAATCCCTGGCGTATTTAAAATTTGCGACAGTAAGAAATTAATTTGTGAGAAATTTACTATATAAAAGGCAATCCCTGGCGTAATTAAAATTTGCGATAGTATAAAATTATTTTTTGAATAATTTACTATAGAAAAGGCAATCCCTGGCGTAATTAAAATTTGCGACAGTAGAAAATTATTTTTTGAATAATTTACTATAGAAAAGGCAATCCCTGGCGTAATTAAAATTTGCGACAGTAGAAAATTATTTTTTGAATAATTTACTATAGAAAAGGCAATCCCTGGCGTAATTAAAATTTGCGACAGTTGAAAATTATTTTTTGAATAATTTACTATATAAAAGGCAATACCTGGCGTATTTAAAATTTGCGACAGTTGAAATTATTTTTTGAATAATTTACTATAGAAAAGGCAATTCCTGGCGTAATTAAAATTTGCGACAGTAGAAAATTATTTGTTGCAAAATTTACTATAGAAAAGGCAATCCCTGGCGCACTTAAAATTTGCGACAGTATAAAATTGTTTTTTGAATAATTTACTATATAAAAGGCAATCCCTGGCGCAATTAAAATTTGCGACAGTTGAAAATTATTTTTTGAATAATTTACTATAGAAAAGGCAATCCCTGGCGCAATTAAAATTTGCGACAGTAAAAAATTATTTTTTCAATAATTTACTATATAAAAGGCAATCCCTGGCGCAATTAAAATTTGCGACAGTTGAAAATTATTTTTTGATTAATTTACTATAGAAAAGGCAATCCCTGGCGTAATTAAAATTTGCGACAGTAAAAAATTATTTTTTGAATAATTTACTATAGAAAAGGCACTCCCTGGCGTAATTAAAATTTGCGACAGTTGAAAATTATTTTTTGAATAATTTACTATAGAAAAGGCAATCCCTGGCGTATTTAAAATTTGCGACAGTATAAAATTATTTTTTGAATAACTTACTATAGAAAAGGCCATCCCTGGCGCAATTAAAACTTGCGATAGTAAAAAATTATTTTTTGAATAATTTACTGTAGAAAAGGCAATCCCTGGCGCAATTAAAATTTGCGACAGTATAAAATTATTTTTTGAATAATTTACTATAGAAAAGGCAATCCCTGGCGCAATTAAAATTTGCGACAGTAAAAAAATATTTTTTGAATAATTTACTATGGAAAAGGCAATCCCTGGCGTAATTAAAATTTGCGACAGTTGAAAATTATTTTGTGAGAAATTTACTATAGAAAAGGCAATCCCTGGCGTAATTAAAATTTCCGACAGTTGAAAATTATTTTTTGAATAATTAACTATAGAAAAGGCAATCCCTGGCGCACTTAAAATTTGCGACAGTTGAAAATTATTTTTTTGAAAAATTTACTATAGAAAAGGCAATCCCTGGCGCAATTAAAATTTGCGACAGTAGAAAATTATTTTTTGAAAAGTTTACTATAGAAAAGGCAATCCCTGGCGTAATTAAAATTTGCGACAGTTGAAAATTATTTTTTGAATAATTTACTATAGAAAAGGCAATCCCTGGCGTATTTAAAATTTGCGACAGTTGAAAATTATTTTTTGAATAAATTACTATAGAAAAGGCAATCCCTGGCGTAATTAAAATTTGCGACAGTAAAAAATTATTTTTTGAATAATTTACTATAGAAAAGGCAATCCCTGGCGCAATTAAAATTTGCAACAGTATAAAATTATTTTTTGAATAATTTACTATAGAAAAGGCAATCGCTGGCGTATTTAAAATTTGCGACAGTATAAAATTATTTTTTAGAAAAATTTACTATAGAAAAGGCAATCCCTGGCGTAATTAAAATTTGCGACAGTAAAAAATTATTTTTTGAATAATTTACTATAGAAAAGGCAATCCCTGGCGCAATTAAAACTTGCGATAGTAAAAAATTATTTTTTGAATAATTTACTGTGGAAAAGGCAATCCCTGGCGCAATTAAAATTTGCGACAGTATAAAAAAATAATTTACTATAGAAAAGGCAATCCCTGGCTCAATTAAAATTTGCGACAGTAAAAAATTATTTTTTGAATAATTTACTATAGAAAAGGCAATCCTTGGCTCAATTAAAATTTGCGACAGTAAAAATTATTTTTTGAATAATTTACTATAGAAAAGGCAATCCCTGGCGTAATTAAAATTTGCGACAGTTGAAAATTATTTTCTGAAAAATTTACTATAGAAAAGGCAATCCCTGGCGCAATTAAAATTTGCGACAGTAGAAAATTATTTTTTGAATAATTTGCTATAGAAAAGGCAATCCTTGGCGCAATTACAATTTGCGACAGTTGAAAATTATTTTTTGAATAATTTACTATAGAAAAGGCAATCCCTGGCGCAATTAAAATTTGCGACAGTATAAAATTATTTTTTGAATAATTTACTATATAAAGGCAATCCCTTGCGCAATTAAAATTTGCGACAGTTGAAAATTATTTTTTGAATAATTTACTACAGAAAAGGCCATCCTGGCGCAGTTAAAATTTGCGACAGTAAAAAATTATTTTTTGAATAATCTACTTTATAAAAGGCAATCCCTGGCGCAATTAAAATTTGCGACAGTTGAAAATTATTTTTTGAATAATTTACTATAGAAAAGGCAATCCCTGGCGTAATTAAAATTTGCGACAGTAAAAATTGTTTTTTGAATAATTTACTATAGAAAAGGCAATCCCTGGCGTAATTAAAATTTGCGACAGTTGAAAATTATTTTTTGAATAATTTACTATAGAAAAGGCAATCCCTGGCGTAATTAAAATTTGCGAGAGTTGAAAATTATTTTTTGAATAATTTACTATAGAAAAGGCAATCCCTGGCGTATTTAAAATTTGCGACAGTAAGAAATTAATTTGTGAGAAATTTACTATATAAAAGGCAATCCCTGGCGTAATTAAAATTTGCGATAGTATAAAATTATTTTTTGAATAATTTACTATAGAAAAGGCAATCCCTGGCGTAATTAAAATTTGCGACAGTAGAAAATTATTTTTTGAATAATTTTACTATAGAAAAGGCAATCCCTGGCGTAATTAAAATTTGCGACAGTAGAAAATTATTTTTTGAATAATTTACTATAGAAAAGGCAATCCCTGGCGTAATTAAAATTTGCGACAGTTGAAAATTATTTTTTGAATAATTTACTATATAAAAGGCAATACCTGGCGTATTTAAAATTTGCGACAGTTGAAATTATTTTTTGAATAATTTACTATAGAAAAGGCAATCCCTGGCGTAATTAAAATTTGCGACAGTAGAAAATTATTTGTTGCAAAATTTACTATAGAAAAGGCAATCCCTGGCGCACTTAAAATTTGCGACAGTATAAAATTGTTTTTTGAATAATTTACTATATAAAAGGCAATCCCTGGCGCAATTAAAATTTGCGACAGTTGAAAATTATTTTTTGAATAATTTACTATAGAAAAGGCAATCCCTGGCGCAATTAAAATTTGCGACAGTAAAAAATTATTTTTTCAATAATTTACTATATAAAAGGCAATCCCTGGCGCAATTAAAATTTGCGACAGTTGAAAATTATTTTTTGGATAATTTACTATAGAAAAGGCAAATCCCTGGCGTAATTAAAATTTGCGACAGTAAAAAATTATTTTTTGAATAATTTACTATAGAAAAGGCACTCCCTGGCGTAATTAAAATTTGCGACAGTTGAAAATTATTTTTTGAATAATTTACTATAGAAAAGGCAATCCCTGGCGTATTTAAAATTTGCGACAGTATAAAATTTTTTTTTGAATAACTTACTATAGAAAAGGCCATCCCTGGCGCAATTAAAACTTGCGATAGTAAAAAATTATTTTTTGAATAATTTACTGTAGAAAAGGCAATCCCTGGCGCAATTAAAATTTGCGACAGTATAAAATTATTTTTTGAATAATTTACTATAGAAAAGGCAATCCCTGGCGCAATTAAAATTTGCGACAGTAAAAAAATATTTTTTGAATAATTTACTATAGAAAAGGCAATCCCTGGCGTAATTAAAATTTGCGACAGTTGAAAATTATTTTGTGAGAAATTTACTATAGAAAAGGCAATCCCTGGCGTAATTAAAATTTCCGACAGTTGAAAATTATTTTTTGAATAATTAACTATAGAAAAGGCAATCCCTGGCGCACTTAAAATTTGCGACAGTTGAAAATTATTTTTTTGAAAAATTTACTATAGAAAAGGCAATCCCTGGCGCAATTAAAATTTGCGACAGTAGAAAATTATTTTTTGAATAATTTACTATAGAAAAGGCAATCCCTGGCGCAATTACAATTTGCGACAGTTGAAAATTATTTTTTGAATAATTTACTATAGAAAAGGCAATCCTGGCGGAATTAAAATTTGCGACAGTATAAAATTATTTTTTGAATAATTTACTATATAAAAGGCAATCCCTGGCGCAATTAAAATTTGCGACAGTTGAAAAATATTTTTTGAATAATTTACTATAGAAAAGGCAATCCCTGGCGCACTTAAAATTTGCGACAGTAAAAAATTATTTTTTGAATAATTTACTATAGAAAAGGCAATCCCTGGCGTAATTAAAATTTGCGACAGTAGAAAATTATTTTTTGAATAATTTACTATAGAAAAGGCAATCCCTGGCGCAATTAAAATTTGCGACAGTAGAAAATTATTTTTTGAATAATTTACTATAGAAAAAGGCAATCCCTGGCGCAATTAAAATTTGCGACAGTTGAAAATTATTTTTTGCATAATTTACTATAGAAAAGGCAATCCCTGGCGTAATTAAAATTGCGACAGTAAAAAATTATTTTTTGAATAATTTACTATAGAAAAGGCAATCCCTGGCGCAATTAAAATTTGCGACAGTAGAAAATTATTTTTTGAATAATTTACTATAGAAAAGGCAATCCCTGGCGCAATTAAAATTTGCGACAGTTGAAAATTATTTTTTGCATAATTTACTATAGAAAAGGCAATCCCTGGCGTAATTAAAATTTGCGACAGTAAAAAATTATTTTTTGAATAATTTACTATAGAAAAGGCAATCCCTGGCGCAATTAAAATTTGCGACAGTATAAAATTATATTTTGAATAATTTACTATAGAAAAGGCAATCCCTGGCGTATTTAAAATTTGCGACAGTATAAAATTATTTTTTGAAAAGTTTACTATAGAAAAGGCAATCCCTGGCGTAATTAAAATTTGCGACAGTTGAAAATTATTTTTTGAATAATTTACTATAGAAAAGGCAATCCCTGGCGTAATTAAAATTTGCGACAGTTGAAAATTATTTTTTGAATAATTTACTATAGAAAAGGCAATCCCTGGCGCACTTAAAATTTGCGACAGTAGAAAATTATTTTTTGAATAATTTACTATAGAAAAGGCAATCCCTGGCGCAATTAAAATTTGCGACAGTATAAAATTATTTTTTGAATAATTTACTATAGAAAAGGCAATCCCTGGCGCAATTAAAACTTGCGATATTAAAAAATTATTTTTTGAATAATTTACTATAGAAAAGGCAATCCCTGGCGTAATTAAAATTTGCGACAGTAGAAAATTATTTTTTGAATAATTTACTATAGAAAAGGCAATCCCTGGCGCAATTAAAACTTGCGATAGTAAAAAACTATTTTTTGAATAATTTACTATAGAAAAGGCAATCCCTGGCGCACTTAAAATTTGCGACAGTAAAAAATTATTTTTTGAATAATTTACTATAGAAAAGGCAATCCCTGGCGCACTTAAAACTTGCGACAGTAGAAATTATTTTTTGAATAATTTACTATAGAAAAGCAATCCCTGGCGTAATTAAAATTTGCGACAGTAGAAAATTATTTTTTGAATTATTTACTATAGAAAAGGCAATCCCTGGCCCACTTAAAATTTGCGACGGTAGAAAATTATTTTTTGAATAATTTACTATAGAAAAGGCAATCCCTGGCGTAATTAAAATTTGCGACAGTATAAAATTATTTTTTGAATAATTTACTATATAAAAGGCAATCACTGGCGTATTTAAAATTTGCGACAGTAGAAAATTATTTTTTGAATAATTTACTATAAGAAAGGCAATCCCTGGCGTAATTAAAATTTGCGACAGTAGAAAATTATTTTTTGAATAATTTACTATAGAAAAGGCAATCCCTGGCGCAATTAAAATTTGCGATAGTAAAAAATTATTTTTTGAATAATTTACTATAGAAAAGGCAATCCCTGGCGTAATTAAAATTTGCGACAGTATAAAATTATTTTTTGAATAATTTACTATAGAAAAGGCAATCCCTGGCGTATTTAAAATTTGCGACAGTAGAAAATTATTTTTTGAATAATTTACTATACCGAAGGCAATCTCTGGCGTAATTAAAATTTGCGACAGTAGAAAATTATTTTTTGAATAATTTACTGTAGAAAAGGCAATCCCTGGCGCAATTAAAACTTGCGATAGTAAAAAATTATTTTTTGAATAATTTACTATAGAAAAGGCAATCCCTGGCGAACTTAAAGTTTGCGACAGTAGAAAATTATTTTTTGAATAATTTACTATAGAAAAGGCAATCCCTGGCGTAATTAAAATTTGCGACAGTTGAAAATTATTTTTTGAATAATTTACTATAGAAAAGGCAATCCCTGGGATATTTAAAATTTGCGACAGTAAAAAATTATTTTTGAATAATTTACTATAGAAAAGGCAATCCCTGGCGTAATTAAAATTTGCGACAGTATATAATTAATTTTTGAAAAATTTACTATATAAAAGGCAATCCCTGGCGCACTTAAAATTTGCGACAGTATAAAATTATTTTTTGAATAATTTACTATAGAAAAGGCAATCCCTGGCGTAATTAAAATTTGCGACAGTAAAAAATTATTTTTTGAATAATTTACTATAGAAAAGGCAATCCCTGGCGCAATTAAAAATTTGCGACAGTATAAAATTATTTTTGGAATAATTTACTATAGAAAAGGCAATCCCTGGCGTAATTAAAATTTGCGACAGTATTAAATTATTTTTTGAATAATTTACTATAGAAAAGGCAATCCCTGGCGTAATTAAAATTTGCGACAGTTGAAAATTATTTTTTGAATAATTTACTATAGAAAAGGCAATCCCTGGCGTAATTAAAATTTGCGACAGTAGAAAATTAATTTGTGAAAAATTTACCTGGCGAAATTGAAAGTTGCGACAGTAAAAAATTATTTTTTGAATAATTTACTATAGAAAAGGCAATCCCTGGCGCAATTAAAATTTGCGACAGTATAAAATTATTTTTTGAAAAATTTACTATACAAAAGGCAATCCCTGGCGTAATTAAAATTTGCGACAGTATAAAATTATTTTTTGAATAATTTACTATAGAAAAGGCAATCCCTGGCGCACTTAAAATTTGCGACAGTATAAAATTATTTTTTGAATAATTTACTATAGAAAAGGCAATCCCTGGCGTAATTAAAATTTGCGACAGTAGAAAATTATTTTTGAATAATTTACTATAGAAAAGGCAATCCCTGGCGCAATTAAAATTTGCGACAGTAAAAAATTATTTTTTGAATAATTTACTATAGAAAAGGCAATCCCTGGCGTAATTAAAATTTGCGACAGTCGAAAATTATTTTTTGAATAATTTACTATAGAAAAGGCAATCCCTGGCGTAATTAAAATTTGCGACAGTAAAAAATTATTTTTTGAATAATTTACTATAGAAAAGGCAATCCCTGGCGTAGTTAAAATTTGCGACAGTAAAAAATTATTTTTTGAATAATTTACTGTAGAAAAGGCAATCCCTGTCGCAATTAAAATTTGCGACAGTAAAAAAATATTTTTTGAATAATTTACTATAGAAAAGGCAATCCCTGGCGCACTTAAAATTTGCGACAGTAGAAAATTATTTTTTGAATAGTTTACTATAGAAAAGGCAATCAATGGGATATTTAAAATTTGCGACAGTAAAAAATTATTTTTTGAATATTTTACTATAGAAAAGGCAATCCCTGGATATTTAAAATTTGCGACAGTAGAAAATTATTTTTTGAATAATTTACTATATAAAAGGCAATCCCTGGCGTAATTAAAATTTGCGACAGTTGAAAATTATTTTTTGAATAATTTACTATAGAAAAGGCAATCCCTGGCGTAATTCAAATTTGCGACAGTATAAAATTATTTTTTGAATAATTTACTATAGAAAAGGCAATCCCTGGCGCAATTAAAACTTGCGATAGCAAAAAATTATTTTTTGAATGATTTACTATAGAAAAGGCAATCCCTGGCGTAATTAAAATTTGCGACAGTAGAAAATTATTTTTTGAATAATTTACTATAGAAAAGGCAATGCCTGGCGCACTTAAAATTTGCGACAGTAGAAAATTATTTTTTGAATAATTTACTATAGAAAAGGCAATCCCTGGCGCAATTAAAATTTGCGCCAGTAGAAAATTATTTTTTGAATAAT
Source organism: Dioctria linearis (assembly GCA_963930735.1). Classification (NCBI taxonomy): domain Eukaryota; kingdom Metazoa; phylum Arthropoda; class Insecta; order Diptera; family Asilidae; genus Dioctria; species Dioctria linearis. The sequence goes on from CAWVNZ010002000.1 coordinate 26,438, forward strand.
TTACTATAGCAAAGGCAATCCCTGGCGCAATTGAAATTTGCGACAGTAAAAAATTATTTTTTGAATAATTTACTATAGAAAAGGCAATCCCTGGCGCACTTAAAATTTGCGACAGTAGAAAATTATTTTTTGAATAATTTACTATAGAAAAGGCAATCCCTGGCGTAATTAAAATTTGCGACAGTATAAAATTAATTTTTGAAAAATTTACTATATAAAAGGCAATCCCTGGCGCACTTAAAATTTGCGACAGTATAAAATTATTTTTTGAATAATTTACTATAGAAAAGGCAATCCCTGGCGTAATTAAATTTTGCGACAGTAAAAAATTATTTTTTGAATAATTTACTATAGAAAAGGCAATCCCTGGCGCAATTAAAATTTGCGACAGTATAAAATTATTTTTGGAATAATTTACTATAGAAAAGGCAATCCTGGCGTAATTAAAATTTGCGACAGTATTAAATTATTTTTTGAATAATTTACTATAAAAAAGGCAATCCCTGGCGTAATTAAAATTTGCGACAGTAGAAAATTAATTTGTGAAAAATTTACCTGGCGAAATTGAAATTTGCGACAGTAAAAAATTATTTTTTGAATAATTTACTATAGAAAAGGCAATCCCTGGCGCAATTAAAATTTGCGACAGTATAAAATTATTTTTTGAAAAATTTACTATACAAAAGGCAATCCCTGGCGTAATTAAAATTTGCGACAGTATAAAATTATTTTTTGAATAATTTACTATAGAAAAGGCAATCCCTGGCGCACTTAAAATTTGCGACAGTATAAAATTATTTTTGAATAATTTACTATAGAAAAGGCAATCCCTGGAGTAATTAAAATTTGCGACAGTAGAAAATTATTTTTTGAATAATTTACTATATAAAAGGCAATCCCTGGCGCAATTAAAATTTGCGACAGAAAAAATTATTTTTTGAATAATTTACTATAGAAAAGGCAATCCCTGGCGTAATTAAAATTTGCGACAGTAGAAAATTATTTTTTGAATAATTTACTATAGAAAAGGCATTCCCTGGCGTAATTAAAATTTGCGACAGTAAAAAATTATTTTTTGAATAATTTACTATAGAAAAGGCAATCCCTGGCGTAATTAAAATTTGCGACAGTAAAAAATTATTTTTTGAATAATTTACTGTAGAAAAGGCAATCCCTGTCGCAATTAAAATTTGCGACAGTAAAAAATTATTTTTTGAATAATTTACTATAAAAAAGGCAATCCCTGGCGCACTTAAAATTTGCGACAGTAGAAAATTATTTTTTGAATAATTTACTATAGAAAAGGCAATCCCTGGGATATTTAAAATTTGCGACAGAAAAAAATTATTTTTTGAATAATTTACTATAGAAAAGGCAATCCCTGGGATATTTAAAATTTGCGACAGTAGAAAATTATTTTTTGAATAATTTACTATATAAAAGGCAATCCCTGGCGTAATTAAAATTTGCGACAGTTGAAAATTATTTTTTGAATAATTAACTATAGAAAAGGCAATCCCTGGCGTAATTAAAATTTGCGACAGTATGAAATTATTTTTTGAATAATTTACTATAGAAAAGGCAATCCCTGGCGCAATTAAAACTTGCGATAGCAAAAAATTATTTTTTGAATAATTTACTATAGAAAAGGCAATCCCTGGCGCAATTAAAATTTGCGACAGTAGAAAATTATTTTTTGAAGAATTTACTATAGAAAAGGCAATCCCTGGCGCACTTAAAATTTGCGACAGTAAAAAATTATTTTTTGAATAATTTACTATAGAAAAGGCAATCCCTGGCGTAATTAAAATTTGCGACAGTAGAAAATTATTTTTTGAATAATTTACTATAGAAAAGGCAATCCCTGGCGTAATTAAAATTTGCGACAGTATAAAATTATTTTTTGAATAATTTACTATAGAAAAGGCAATCCCTGGCGCACTTAAAATTTGCGACAATAGAAAATTATTTTTTGAATAATTTACTATAGAAAAGGCAATCCCTGGCGCAATTAAAATTGGCGACAGTAGAAAATTATTTTTTGAATAATTTACTGTAGAAAAGGCAATCCCTGGCGCAATTAAAATTTGCGACAGTAAAAAATTATTTTTTGAATAATTTACTATAGAAAAGGCAATCCCTGGCGCACTTAAAATTTGCGACAGTAGAAAATTATTTTTTGAATAATTTACTATAGAAAAGGCAATCCCTGGCGTAATTAAAATTTGCGACAGTAGAAAATTATTTTTTGAATAATTTACTATAGAAAAGGCAATCCCTGGCGTAATTAAAATTTGCGACAGTTGAAAATTATTTTTTGAATAATTTACTATAGAAAAGGCAATCCCTGGCGCAATTAAAATTTGCGACAGTAAAAAATTATTTTTTGAATAATTTACTATATAAAAGGCAATCCCTGGCGCACTTAAAATTTGCGACAGTAAAAAATTATTTTTTGAATAATTTACTATATAAAAGGCAATCCCTGGCGTAATTAAAATTTGCGACAGTTTAAAATTATTTTTTGAATAATTTACTGGAGAAAAGGCAATCCCTGGCGCACTTAAAATTTGCGACAGTAAAAAATTATTTTTTGAATAATTTACTATAGAAAAGGCAATCCCTGGCGCAATTAAAACTTGCGATAGTATAAAATTATTTTTTGAATAATTTACTGTAGAAAAGGCAATCCCTGGCGCAATTAAAACTTGCGATAGTAAAAAATTATTTTTTGAACAATTTACTATAGAAAAGGCAATCCCTGGCGTAATTAAAATTTGCGACAGTAGAAAATTATTTTTTGAATAATTTACTATAGAAAAGGCAATCCCTGGCGCACTTAAAATTTGCGACAGTAGAAAATTATTTTTTGAATAATTTACTATAGAAAAGGCAATCCCTGGCGCAATTAAAATTTGCGACAGTAGAAAATTATTTTTTGAATAATTTACTATAGAAAAGGCAATCCCTGGCGCACTTAAAATTTGCAACAGTAAAAAATTATTTTTTGAATAATTTACTATAGAAAAGACAATCCCTGGCGTAATTAAAATTTGCGACAGTACAAAATGATTTTTTGAATAATTTACTATAGAAAAGGCAATCCCTGGCGTAATTAAAATTTGCGACAGTATAAAATTATTTTTTGAATAATTTACTATAGAAAAGGCAATTCCTGGCGCACTTAAAATTTGCGACAGTTGAAAATTATTTTTTGAATAATTTACTATAGAAAAGGCAATCCCTGGCGCACTTAAAATTTGCGACAGTAAAAAATTATTTTTTGAATAATTTACTATAGAAAAGGCAATCCTTGGCGCAATTAAAATTTGCGACAGTATAAAATTATTTTTTGAAAAATTTACTATAGAAAAGGCAATCCCTGGCGTAATTAAAATTTGCGACAGTATAAAATTATTTTTTGAATAATTTACTATAAAAAAGGCAATCCCTGGCGTAATTAAAATTTGCGACAGTAGAAAATTATTTTTTGAATAATTTACTATAGAAAAGGCAATCCCTGGCGCAATTAAAATTTGCGACAGTAAAAAATTATTTTTTGAATAATTTACTATAGAAATGGCAATCCCTGGCGTAATTAAAATTTGCGACAGTAGAAAATTACTTTTTGAATAATTTACTATAGAAAAGGCAATCCCTGGCGCAATTAAAATTTGCGACAGTATACAGTTATTTTTTGAATAATTTACTATAGAAAAGGCAATCCCTGGCGTAATTAAAATTTGCGACAGTATAAAATTATTTTTTGAATAATTTACTATAGAAAAGGCAATCCCTGGCGCACTTAAAATTTGCGACAGTAGAAAATTATTTTTTGAATAATTTACTATAGAAAAGGCAATCCCTGGCGCAATTAAAATTTGCGACAGTATAAAATTATTTTTTGAATAATTTACTATAGAAAAGGCAATCCCTGGCGCAATTAAAATTTGCGAAAGTAAAAAATTATTTTTTGAATAATTTACTATAGAAAAGGCAATCCCTCGCGTAATTAAAATTTGCGACAGTAGAAAATTACTTTTTGAATAATTTACTATAGAAAAGGCAATCCCTGGCGCAATTAAAATTTGCGACAGTATAAAATTATTTTTTGAATAATTTGCTATAGAAAAGGCAATCCCTGGCGTAATTAAAATTTGCGACAATATAAAATTATTTTTTGAATAATTTACTATAGAAAAGGCAATCCCTGGCGCACTTAAAATTTGCGACAGTAGAAAATTATTTTTTGAATAATTTACTATAGAAAAGGCAATCCCTGGCGCACTTAAAATTTGCGACAGTAAAAAATTATTTTTTGAATAATTTACTATAGAAAAGGCAATCCCTGGCGCAATTAAAACTTGCGATAGTATAAAATTATTTTTTGAATAATTTACTGTAGAAAAGGCAATCCCTGGCGCAATTAAAACTTGCGATAGTAAAAAATTATTTTTTGAATAATTTACTATAGAAAAGGCAATCCCTGGCGTAATTAAAATTTGCGACAGTAGAAAATTATTTTTTGAATAATTTACTATAGAAAAGGCAATCCCTGGCGCACTTAAAATTTGCGACAGTAGAAAATTATTTTTTGAATAATTTACTATAGAAAAGGCAATCCCTGGCGCAATTAAAATTTGCGACAGTAGAAAATTATTTTTTGAATAATTTACTATAGAAAAGGCAATCCCTGGCGCACTTAAAATTTGCAACAGTAAAAAATTATTTTTTGAATAATTTACTATAGAAAAGGCAATCCCTGGCGTAATTAAAATTTGCGACAGTACAAAATTATTTTTTGAATAATTTACTATAGAAAAGGCAATCCCTGGCGTAATTAAAATTTGCGACAGTATAAAATTATTTTTTGAATAATTTACTATAGAAAAGGCAATCCCTGGCGCACTTAAAATTTGCGACAGTAGAAAATTATTTTTTGAATAATTTACTATAGAAAAGGCAATCCCTGGCGCATTTAAAATTTGCGACAGTAAAAAATTATTTTTTGAATAATTTACTATAGAAAAGGCAATCCTTGGCGCAATTAAAATTTGCGACAGTATAAAATTATTTTTTGAAAAATTTACTATAGAAAAGGCAATCCCTGGCGTAATTAAAATTTGCGACAGTATAAAATTATTTTTTGAATAATTTACTATAGAAAAGGCAATCCCTGGCGTAATTAAAATTTGCGACAGTAGAAAATTATTTTTTGAATAATTTACTATAGAAAAGGCAATCCCTGGCGCAATTAAAATTTGCGACAGTAAAAAATTATTTTTTGAATAATTTACTATAGAAATGGCAATCCCTGGCGTAATTAAAATTTGCGACAGTAGAAAATTACTTTTTGAATAATTTACTATAGAAAAGGCAATCCCTGGCGCAATTAAAATTTGCGACAGTATACAATTATTTTTTGAATAATTTACTATAGAAAAGGCAATCCCTGGCGTAATTAAAATTTGCGACAGTATAAAATTATTTTTTGAATAATTTACTATAGAAAAGGCAATGCCTGGCGCACTTAAAATTTGCGACAGTAGAAAATTATTTTTTGAATAATTTACTATAGAAAAGGCAATCCCTGGCGCAATTAAAATTTGCGACAGTATAAAATTATTTTTTGAATAATTTACTATAGAAAAGGCAATCCCTGGCGCACTTAAAATTTGCGACAGTAAAAAATTATTTTTTGAATAATTTACTATAGAAAAGGCAATCCCTGGCGTAATTAAAATTTGCGACAGTAGAAAATTATTTTTTGAATAATTTACTATAGAAAAGGCAATCCCTGGCGCAATTAAAATTTGCGAAAGTAAAAAATTATTTTTTGAATAATTTACTATAGAAAAGGCAATCCCTCGCGTAATTAAAATTTGCGACAGTAGAAAATTACTTTTTGAATAATTTACTATACAAAAGGCAATCCCTGGCGCAATTAAAATTTGCGACAGTATAAAATTATTTTTTGAATAATTTACTATAGAAAAGGCAATCCCTGGCGTAATTAAAATTTGCGACAATATAAAATTATTTTTTGAATAATTTACTATAGAAAAGGCAATCCCTGGCGCACTTAAAATTTGCGACAGTAAAAAATTATTTTTTGAATAATTTACTATAGAAAAGGCAATCCCTGGCGCAATTAAAACTTGCGATAGTATAAAATTATTTTTTGAATAATTTACTGTAGAAAAGGCAATCCCTGGCGCAATTAAAACTTGCGATAGTAAAAAATTATTTTTTGAACAATTTACTATAGAAAAGGCAATCCCTGGCGTAATTAAAATTTGCGACAGTAGAAAATTATTTTTTGAATAATTTACTATAGAAAAGGCAATCCCTGGCGCACTTAAAATTTGCGACAGTAGAAAATTATTTTTTGAATAATTTACTATAGAAAAGGCAATCCCTGGCGCAATTAAAATTTGCGACAGTAGAAAATTATTTTTTGAATAATTTACTATAGAAAAGGCAATCCCTGGCGCACTTAAAATTTGCAACAGTAAAAAACTATTTTTTGAATAATTTACTATAGAAAAGACAATCCCTGGCGTAATTAAAATTTGCGACAGTACAAAATGATTTTTTGAATAATTTACTATAGAAAAGGCAATCCCTGGCGTAATTAAAATTTGCGACAGTATAAAATTATTTTTTGAATAATTTACTATAGAAAAGGCAATTCCTGGCGCACTTAAAATTTGCGACAGTTGAAAATTATTTTTTGAATAATTTACTATAGAAAAGGCAATCCCTGGCGCACTTAAAATTTGCGACAGTAAAAAATTATTTTTTGAATAATTTACTATAGAAAAGGCAATCCTTGGCGCAATTAAAATTTGCGACAGTAGAAAATTATTTTTTGAATAATTTACTATAGAAAAGGCAATCCCTGGCGCAATTAAAATTTGCGACAGTATACAATTATTTTTTGAATAATTTACTATAGAAAAGGCAATCCCTGGCGTAATTAAAATTTGCGACAGTATAAAATTATTTTTTGAATAATTTACTATAGAAAAGGCAATCCCTGGCGCACTTAAAATTTGCGACAGTAGAAAATTATTTTTTGAATAATTTACTATAGAAAAGGCAATCCCTGGCGCAATTAAAATTTGCGACAGTATAAAATTATTTTTTGAATAATTTACTATAGAAAAGGCAATCCCTGGCGCAATTAAAATTTGCGAAAGTAAAAAATTATTTTTTGAATAATTTACTATAGAAAAGGCAATCTCTGGCGCACTTAAAATTTGCGACAGTAGAAAATTATTTTTTGAATAATTTACTATAGAAAAGGCAATCCCTGGCGCATTTAAAATTTGCGACAGTAAAAAATTATTTTTTGAATAATTTACTATAGAAAAGGCAATCCTTGGCGCAATTAAAATTTGCGACAGTATAAAATTATTTTTTGAAAAATTTACTATAGAAAAGGCAATCCCTGGCGTAATTAAAATTTGCGACAGTAGAAAATTACTTTTTGAATAATTTACTATAGAAAAGGCAATCCCTGGCGCAATTAAAATTTGCGACAGTAAAAAATTATTTTTTGAATAATTTACTATAGAAATGGCAATCCCTGGCGTAATTAAAATTTGCGACAGTAGAAAATTACTTTTTGAATAATTTACTATAGAAAAGGCAATCCCTGGCGCAATTAAAATTTGCGACAGTATACAATTATTTTTTGAATAATTTACTATAGAAAAGGCAATCCCTGGCGTAATTAAAATTTGCGACAGTAAAAAATTATTTTTTGAATAATTTACTATAGAAAAGGCAATGCCTGGCGCACTTAAAATTTGCGACAGTAGAAAATTATTTTTTGAATAATTTACTATAGAAAAGGCAATCCCTGGCGCAATTAAAATTTGCGACAGTATAAAATTATTTTTTGAATAATTTACTATAGAAAAGGCAATCCCTGGCGCACTTAAAATTTGCGACAGTAAAAAATTATTTTTTGAATAATTTACTATAGAAAAGGCAATCCCTGGCGTAATTAAAATTTGCGACAGTAGAAAATTATTTTTTGAATAATTTACTATAGAAAAGGCAATCCCTGGCGCAATTAAAATTTGCGAAAGTAAAAAATTATTTTTTGAATAATTTACTATAGAAAAGGCAATCCCTCGCGTAATTAAAATTTGCGACAGTAGAAAATTACTTTTTGAATAATTTACTATAGAAAAGGCAATACCTGGCGCAATTAAAATTTGCGACAGTATAAAATTATTTTTTGAATAATTTACTATAGAAAAGGCAATCCCTGGCGTAATTAAAATTTGCGACAATATAAAATTATTTTTTGAATAATTTACTATAGAAAAGGCAATCCCTGGCGCACTTAAAATTTGCGACAGTAGAAAATTATTTTTTGAATAATTTACTATAGAAAAGGCAATCCCTGGCGCAATTAAAATTTGCGACAGTATAAAATTATTTTTTGAATAATTTACTGTAGAAAAGGCAATCCCTGGCGCAATTAAAATTTGCGACAGTATAAAATTATTTTTTGAATAATTTACTATATAAAAGGCAATCCCTAGCGTATTTAAAATTTGCGAAAGTAGAAAATTATTTTTTGAATAATTTACTATAGAAAAGGCAATCCCTGGCGTAATTAAAATTTGCGACAGTTGAAAATTATTTTTTGAATAATTTACTGTAGAAAAGGCGATCCCTGGCGCAATTAAAACTTGCGATAGTAAAAAATTATTTTTTGATTAATTTACTATAGAAAAGGCAATCCCTGGCGCACTTAAAATTTGCGACAGTAGAAAATTATTTTTTGAATAATTTACTATAGGAAAGGCAATCCCTGGCGCACTTAAAATTTGCGACAGTAAAAAATTATTTTTTGAATAATTTACTATAGAAAGGGCAATCCCTGGCGCAATTAAAATTTGCGACAGTATAAAATTATTTTTTGAAAAATTTACTATAGAAAAGGCAATCCCTGGCGTAATTAAAATTTTCGACGGTATAAAATTATTTTTGAATAATTTACTATAGAAAAGGCAATCCCTGGCGCACTTAAAATTTGCGACAGTATAAAATTATTTTTTGAATAATTTACTATAGAAAAGGTAATCCCTGGCGTAATTAAAATTTGCGACAGTAAAAAATTATTTTTTGAATAATTTACTATAGAAAAGGCAATCCCTGGCGTAATTAAAATTTGCGACAGTAGAAAATTATTTTTTGAATAATTTACTATAGAAAAGGCAATCCCTGGCGTAATTAAAATTTGCGACAGTATAAAATTATTTTTTGAATAATTTACTATAGAAAAGGTAATCCCTGGCGTAATTAAAATTTGCGACAGTAGAAAATTATTTTTTGAATAATTTACTGTAGAAAAGGCAATCCCTGGCGCAATTAAAATTTGCGACAGTATAAAATTATTTTTTGAATAATTTACTATATAAAAGGCAATCCCTAGCGTATTTAAAATTTGCGAAAGTAGAAAATTATTTTTTGAATAATTTACTATAGAAAAGGCAATCCCTGGCGTAATTAAAATTTGCGACAGTTGAAAATTATTTTTTGAATAATTTACTGTAGAAAAGGCGATCCCTGGCGCAATTAAAACTTGCGATAGTAAAAAATTATTTTTTGATTAATTTACTATAGAAAAGGCAATCCCTGGCGCACTTAAAATTTGCGACAGTAGAAAATTATTTTTTGAATAATTTACTATAGGAAAGGCAATCCCTGGCGCACTTAAAATTTGCGACAGTAAAAAATTATTTTTTGAATAATTTACTATAGAAAGGGCAATCCCTGGCGCAATTAAAATTTGCGACAGTATAAAATTATTTTTTGAAAAATTTACTATAGAAAAGGCAATCCCTGGCGTAATTAAAATTTTCGACGGTATAAAATTATTTTTGAATAATTTACTATAGAAAAGGCAATCCCTGGCGCACTTAAAATTTGCGACAGTATAAAATTATTTTTTGAATAATTTACTATAGAAAAGGTAATCCCTGGCGTAATTAAAATTTGCGACAGTAGAAAATTATTTTTTGAATAATTTACTATAGAAAAGACAATCCCTGGCGCAATTAAAATTTGCGACAGTAAAAAATTATTTTTTGAATAATTTACTATAGAAAAGGCAATCCCTGGCGTAATTAAAATTTGCGACAGTAGAAAATTATTTTTTGAATAATTTACTATAGAAAAGGCAATCCCTGGCGTAATTAAAATTTGCGACAGTATAAAATTATTTTTTGAATAATTTACTATAGAAAAGGCAATCCCTGGCGTAATTAAAATTTGCGACAGTATAAAATTATTTTTTGAATAATGTACTATAGAAAAAGCAATCCCTGGCGTAATTAAAATTTGCGACAGTTGAAAACTATTTTTTGAATAATTTACTATAGAAAAGGCAATCCCTGGGATATTTAAAATTTGCGACAGTAAAAAATTATTTTTTGAATAATTTACTATAGAAAAGGCAATCCCTGGCGTAATTAAAATTTGCGACAGTATAAAACTAATTTTTGAAAAATTTACTATATAAAAGGCAATCCCTGGCGCACTTAAAATTTGCGACAGTCTAAAATTATTTTTTGAATAATTTACTATAGAAAAGGCAATCCCTGGCGTAATTAAAATTTGCGACAGTAGAAAATTAATTTGTGAAAAATTTACCTGGCGAAATTGAAATTTGCGACAGTAAAAAATTATTTTTTGAATAATTTACTATAGAAAAGGCAATCCCTGGCGCAATTAAAATTTGCGACAGTATAAAATTATTTTTTGAAAAATTTACTATACAAAAGGCAATCCCTGGCGTAATTAAAATTTGCGACAGTATAAAATTATTTTTTGAATAATTTACTATAGAAAAGGCAATCCCTGGCGTACTTAAAATTTGCGACAGTATAAAATTATTTTTTGAATAATTTACTATAGAAAAGGCAATCCCTGGCGTAATTAAAATTTGCGACAGTAGAAAATTATTTTTTGAATAATTTACTATAGAAAAGGCAATCCCTGGCGCAATTAAAATTTGCGACAGTAAAAAATATTTTTTGAATAATTTACTATAGAAAAGGCAATCCCTGGCGTAATTAAAATTTGCGACAGTAGAAAATTATTTTTTGAATAATTTACTATAGAAAAGGCATTCCCTGGCGTAATTAAAATTTGCGACAGTAAAAAATTATTTTTTGAATAATTTACTATAGAAAAGGCAATCCCTGGCGTAATTAAAATTTGCGACAGTAAAAAATTATTTTTTGAATAATTTACTGTAGAAAAGGCAATCCCTGTCGCAATTAAAATTTGCGACAGTAAAAAATTATTTTTTGAATAATTTACTATAGAAAAGGCAATCCCTGGCGCACTTAAAATTTGCGACAGTAGAAAATTATTTTTTGAATAATTTACTATAGAAAAGGCAATCCCTGGGATATTTAAAATTTGCGACAGTAAAAAATTATTTTTTGAATAATTTACTATAGAAAAGGCAATCCTGGGATATTTAAAATTTGCGACAGTAGAAAATTATTTTTTGAATAATTTACTATAGAAAAGGCAATCCCTGGCGCACTTAAAATTTGCGACAGTAGAAAATTATTTTTTGAATAATTTACTATAGAAAAGGCAATCCCTGGGATATTTAAAATTTGCGACAGTAAAAAATTATTTTTTGAATAATTTACTATAGAAAAGGCAATCCCTGGCGTAATTAAAATTTGCGACAGTAAAAAATTATTTTTTGAATAATTTACTATAGAAAAGGCAATCCCTGGCGCACTTAAAATTTGCGACAGTAGAAAATTATTTTTTGAATAATTTACTATAGAAAAGGCAATCCCTGGGATATTTAAAATTTGCGACAGTAAAAAATTATTTTTTGAATAATTTACTATAGAAAAGGCAATCCCTGGGATATTTAAAATTTGCGACAGTAAAAAATTATTTTTTGAATAATTTACTATAGAAAAGGCAATCCCTGGCGCACTTAAAATTTGCGACAGTAGAAAATTATTTTTTGAATAATTTACTATAGAAAAGGCAATCCCTGGGATATTTAAAATTTGCGACAGTAAAAAATTATTTTTTGAATAATTTACTATAGAAAAGGCAATCCCTGGCGTAATTAAAATTTGCGACAGTAAAAAATTATTTTTTGAATAATTTACTATAGAAAAGGCAATCCCTGGCGCAATTAAAATTTGCGACAGTATAAAATTATTTTTGGAATAATTTACTATAGAAAAGGCAATCCCTGGCGTAATTAAAATTTGCGACAGTATTAAATTATTTTTTGAATAATTTACTATAGAAAAGGCAATCCCTGGCGTAATTAAAATTTGCGACAGTAGAAAATTATTTTTTGAATAATTTACTATAAAAAAGGCAATCCCTGGCGTAATTAAAATTTGCGACAGTAGAAAATTAATTTGTGAAAAATTTACCTGGCGAAATTGAAATTTGCGACAGTAAAAAATTATTTTTTGAATAATTTACTATAGAAAAGGCAATCCCTGGCGCAATTAAAATTTGCGACAGTATAAAATTATTTTTTGAAAAATTTACTATACAAAAGGCAATCCCTGGCGTAATTAAAATTTGCGACAGTATAAAATTATTTTTTGAATAATTTACTATAGAAAAGGCAATCCCTGGCGCACTTAAAATTTGCGACAGTATAAAATTATTTTTTGAATAATTTACTATAGAAAAGGCAATCCCTGGCGTAATTAAAATTTGCGACAGTAGAAAATTATTTTTTGAATAATTTACTATAGAAAAGGCAATCCCTGGCGCAATTAAAATTTGCGACAGTAAAAAATATTTTTTGAATAATTTACTATAGAAAAGGCAATCCCTGGCGTAATTAAAATTTGCGACAGTAGAAAATTATTTTTTGAATAATTTACTATAGAAAAGGCATTCCCTGGCGTAATTAAAATTTGCGACAGTAAAAAATTATTTTTTGAATAATTTACTATAGAAAAGGCAATCCCTGGCGTAATTAAAATTTGCGACAGTAAAAAATTATTTTTTGAATAATTTACTGTAGAAAAGGCAATCCCTGTCGCAATTAAAAGTTGCGACGTAAAAAATTATTTTTTGAATAATTTACTATAGAAAAGGCAATCCCTGGCGCACTTAAAATTTGCGACAGTAGAAAATTATTTTTTGAATAATTTACTATAGAAAAGGCAATCCCTGGGATATTTAAAATTTGCGACAGTAAAAAATTATTTTTTGAATAATTTACTATAGAAAAGGCAATCCCTGGGATATTTAAAATTTGCGACAGTAGAAAATTATTTTCTGAATAATTTACTATATAAAAGGCAATCCCTGGCGTAATTAAAATTTGCGACAGTTGAAAATTATTTTTTGAATAATTTACTATAGAAAAGGCAATCCCTGGCGTAATTAAAATTTGCGACAGTATAAAATTATTTTTTGAATAATTTACTATAGAAAAGACAATCCCTGGCGCAATTAAAACTTGCGATAGCAAAAAATTATTTTTTGAATAATTTACTATAGAAAAGGCAATCCCTGGCGCAATTAAAATTTGCGACAGTAGAAAATTATTTTTTGAATAATTTACTATAGAAAAGGCAATCCCTGGCGCACTTAAAATTTGCGACAGTAAAAAATTATTTTTTGAATAATTTACTATAGAAAAGGCAATCCCTGGCGTAATTAAAATTTGCGACAGTAGAAAATTATTTTTTGAATAATTTACTATAGAAAAGGCAATCCCTGGCGTAATTAAAATTTGCGACAGTATAAAATTATTTTTTGAATAATTTACTATAGAAAAGGCAATCCCTGGCGCACTTAAAATTTGCGACAGTAGAAAATTATTTTTTGAATAATTTACTATAGAAAATGCAATCCCTGGCGCAAATAAAATTGGCGACAGTAGAAAATTATTTTTTGAATAATTTACTGTAGAAAAGGCAATCCCTGGCGCAATTAAAATTTGCGACAGTAAAAAATTATTTTTTGAATAATTTACTATAGAAAAGGCAATCCCTGGCGCACTTAAAATTTGCGACAGTAGAAAATTATTTTTCGAATAATTTACTATAGAAAAGGCAATCCCTGGCGTAATTAAAATTTGCGACAGTAGAAAATTATTTTTTGAATAATTTACTATAGAAAAGGCAATCCCTGGCGTAATTAAAATTTGCGACAGTTGAAAATTATTTTTTGAATAATTTACTATAGAAAAGGCAATCCCTGGCGCAATTAAAATTTGCGACAGTAAAGAATTATTTTTTGAATAATTTACTATAGAAAAGGCAATCCCTGGCGCAATTAAAATTTGCGACAGTAAAGAATTATTTTTTGAATAATTTACTATAGAAAAGGCAATCCCTGGCGTAATTAAAATTTGCGACAGTAGAAAATTATTTTTTGAATAATTTACAATAGAAGAGGCAATCCCTGGCGCAATTAAAATTTGCGACAGTAGAAAATTATTTTTTGAATAATTTACTATAGAAAAGGCAATCCCTGGCGCACTTAAAATTTGCAACAGTAAAAAATTATTTTTTGAATAATTTACTATAGAAAAGGCAATCCCTGGCGTAATTAAATTTGCGAAAGTAGAAAATTATTTTTTGAATAATTTACTATAGAAAAGGCAATCCCTGGCGTAATTAAAATTTGCGACAGTATAAAATTATTTTTTGAATAATTTACTATAGAAAAGGCAATCCCTGGCGCACTTAAAATTTGCGACAGTAGAAAATTATTTTTTGAATAATTTACTATAGAAAAGGCAATCCCTGGCGCACTTAAAATTTGCGACAGTAAAAAATTATTTTTTGAATAATTTACTATAGAAAAGGCAATCCTTGGCGCAATTAAAATTTGCGACAGTATAAAATTATTTTTTGAAAAATTTACTATAGAAAAGGCAATCCCTGGCGTAATTAAAATTTGCGACAGTATAAAATTATTTTTTGAATAATTTACTATAGAAAAGGCAATCCCTGGCGTAATTAAAATTTGCGACAGTAGAAAATTATTTTTTGAATAATTTACTATAGAAAAGGCAATCCCTGGCGCAATTAAAATTTGCGACAGTAAAAAATTATTTTTTGAATAATTTACTATAGAAATGGCAATCCCTGGCGTAATTAAAATTTGCGACAGTAGAAAATTACTTTTTGAATAATTTACTATAGAAAAGGCAATCCCTGGCGCAATTAAAATTTGCGACAGTATAAAATTATTTTTTAAATAATTTACTATAGAAAAGGCAATCCCTGGCGTAATTAAATTTTGCGACAGTATAAAATTATTTTTTGAATAATATACTATAGAAAAGGCAATCCCTGTCGCACTTAAAATTTGCGACAGTAAAAAATTATTTTTTGAATAATTTACTATAGAAAAGGCAATCCCTGGCGTAATTAAAATTTGCGACAGTAGAAAATTATGTTTTGAATAATTTACTATAGAAAAGGCAATCCCTGGCGCAATTAAAATTTGCGAAAGTAAAAAATTATTTTTTGAATAATTTACTATAGAAAAGGCAATCCCTCGCGTAATTAAAATTTGCAACAGTAGAAAATTACTTTTTGAATAATTTACTATAGAAAAGTCAATCCCTGGCGCAATTAAAATTTGCGACAGTATAAAATTATTTTTTGAATAATTTACTATAGAAAAGGCAATCCCTGGCGTAATTAAAATTTGCGACAATATAAAATTATTTTTTGAATAATTTACTATAGAAAAGGCAATCCCTGGCGCACTTAAAATTTGCGACAGTAGAAAATTATTTTTTGAATAATTTACTATAGAAAAGGCAATCCCTGGCGCAATTAAAATTTGCGACAGTATAAAATTATTTTTTGAATAATTTACTGTAGAAAAGGCAATCCCTGGCGCAATTAAAATTTGCGACAGTATAAAATTATTTTTTGAATAATTTACAATATAAAAGGCAATCCCTGGCGTATTTAAAATTTGCGACAGTAGAAAATTATTTTTTGAATAATTTACTATAGAAAAGGCAATCCCTGGCGTAATTAAAATTTGCGACAGTTGAAAATTATTTTTTGAATAATTTACTGTAGAAAAGGCGATCCCTGGCGCAATTAAAACTTGCGATAGTAAAAAATTATTTTTGAATAATTTACTACAGAAAAGGCAATCCCTGGCGCACTTAAAATTTGCGACAGTAGAAAATTATTTTTTGAATAATTTACTATAGGAAAGGCAATCCCTGGCGCACTTAAAATTTGCGACAGTAAAAAATTATTTTTTGAATAATTTCCTATAGAAAAGGCAATCCCTGGCGCAATTAAAATTTGCGACAGTATAAAATTATTTTTTGAAAAATTTACTATAGAAAAGGCAATCCCTGGCGTAATTAAAATTTTCGACGGTATAAAATTATTTTTGAATAATTTACTATAGAAAAGGCAATCCCTGGCGCACTTAAAATTTGCGACAGTATAAAATTATTTTTTGAATAATTTACTATAGAAAAGGTAATCCCTGGCGTAATTAAAATTTGCGACAGTAGAAAATTATTTTTTGAATAATTTATTATAGAAAAGGCAATCCCTGGCGCAATTAAAATTTGCGACAGTAAAAATATATTTTTTGAATAATTTACTATAGAAAAGAAAATCCCTGGCGTAATTAAAATTTGCGACAGTAGAAAATTATTTTTTGAATAATTTACTATAGAAAAGGCAATCCCTGGCGTAATTAAAATTTGCGACAGTAAAAAATTATTTTTTGAATAATTTACTATAGAAAAGGCAATCCCTGGCGTAATTAAAATTTGCGACAGTAAAAAATTATTTTTTGAATAATTTACTGTAGAAAAGGTAATCCCTGGCGCAATTAAAATTTGCAACAGTAAAAAATTATTTTTTGAATAATTTACTATAGAAAAGGCAATCCCTGGCGCACTTAAAATTTGCGACAGTAGAAAATTATTTTTGAATAATTTACTATAGAAAAGGCAATCCCTGGGATATTTAAAATTTGCGACAGTAAAAAATTATTTTTTGAATAATTTACTATAGAAAAGGCAATCCCTGGGATATTTAAAATTTGCGACAGTAGAAAATTATTTTTACTATATAAAAGGCAATCCCTGGCGTAATTAAAATTTGCGACAGTTGAAAATTATTTTTTGAATAATTCACTATAGAAAAGGCAATCCCTGGCGTAATTAAAATTTGCGACAGTATAAAATTATTTTTTGAATAATTTACTATAGAAAAGGCAATCCCTGGCGCAATTAAAACTTGCGATAGTAAAAAAATATTTTTTGAATAATTTACTATAGAAAAGGCAATCCCTGGCGTAATTAAAATTTGCGACAGTAGAAAATTATTTTTTGAATAATTTACTATAGAAAAGGCAATCCCTGGCGCACTTAAAATTTGCGACAGTAGAAAATTATTTTTTGAATAATTTACTATAGAAAAGGCAATCCCTGGCGCAATTAAAATTTGCGACAGTAGAAAATTATTTTTTGAATAATTTACTATAGAAAAGGCAATCCCTGGCGCACTTAAAATTTGCGACAGTAAAAAATTATTTTTTGAATAATTTACTACAGCAAAGGCAATCCCTGGCGTAATTAAAATTTGCGACAGTAGAAAATTATTTTTTGAATAATTTACTATAGAAAAGGCAATCCCTGGCGTAATTAAAATTTGCCACAGTATAAAATTATTTTTTGAATAATTTACTATAGAAAAGGCAATCCATGGCGCACTTAAAATTTGCGACAGTAGAAAATTATTTTTTGAATAATTTACTATAGAAAAGGCAATCCCTGGCGCAATTAAAATTTCCGACAGTAGAAAATTATTTTTTGAATAATTTACTGTAGAAAAGGCAATCCCTGGCGCAATTAAAATTTGCGAAAGTAAAAAATTATTTTTTGAATAATTTACTATAGAAAAGGCAATCCCTGGCGCACTTAAAATTTGCGACAGTAGAAAATTATTTTTTGAATAATTTACTATAGAAAAGGCAATCCCTGGCGTAATTAAAATTTGCGACAGTAGAAAATTATTTTTTGAATACTTTACTATAGAAAAGGCAATCCCTGGGGTAATTAAAATTTGCGACAGTTGAAAATTATTTGTTGAATAATTTACTATAGAAAAGGCAATCCCTGGGATATTTAAAATTTGTGACAGTAAAAAATAATTTTTTGAATAATATACTATAGAAAAGGCAATCCCTGTCGCACTTAAAATTTGCGACAGTAAAAAATTATTTTTTGAATAATTTACTATAGAAAAGGCAATCCCTGGCGTAATTAAATTTTGCGACAGTAGAAAATTATTTTTTTGAATAATTTACTAATGAAAAGGCAATCCCTGGCGCAATTAAAATTTGCGAAAGTAAAAAATTATTTTTTGAATAATTTACTATAGAAAAGGCAATCCCTCGCGTAATTAAAATTTGCAACAGTAGAAAATTACTTTCTGAATAATTTACTATAGAAAAGTCAATCCCTGGCGCAATTAAAATTTGCGACAGTATAAAATTATTTTTTGAATAATTTACTATAGAAAAGGCAATCCCTGGCGTAATTAAAATTTGCGACAATATAAAATTATTTTTTGAATAATTTACTATAGAAAAGGCAATCCCTGGCGCACTTAAAATTTGCGACAGTAGAAAATTATTTTTTGAATAATTTACTATAGAAAAGGCAATCCCTGGCGCAATTAAAATTTGCGACAGTATAAAATTATTTTTTGAATAATTTACTGTAGAAAAGGCAATCCCTGGCGCAATTAAAATTTGCGACAGTATAAAATTATTTTTTTGAATAATTTACAATATAAAAGGCAATCCCTGGCGTATTTAAAATTTGCGACAGTAGAAAATTATTTTTTGAATAATTTACTATAGAAAAGGCAATCCCTGGCGTAATTAAAATTTGCGACAGTTGAAAATTATTTTTTGAATAATTTACTGTAGAAAAGGCGATCCCTGGCGCAATTAAAACTTGCGATAGTAAAAAATTATTTTTTGAATAATTTACTACAGAAAAGGCAATCCCTGGCGCACTTAAAATTTGCGACAGTAGAAAATTATTTTGAATAATTTACTATAGGAAAGGCAATCCCTGGCGCACTTAAAATTTGCGACAGTAAAAAATTATTTTTTGAATAATTTCCTATAGAAAGGGCAATCCCTGGCGCAATTAAAATTTGCGACAGTATAAAATTATTTTTTGAAAAATTTACTATAGAAAAGGCAATCCCTGGCGTAATTAAAATTTTCGACGGTATAAAATTATTTTTGAATAATTTACTATAGAAAAGGCAATCCCTGGCGCACTTAAAATTTGCGACAGTATAAAATTATTTTTTGAATAATTTACTATAGAAAAGGTAATCCCTGGCGTAATTAAAATTTGCGACAGTAGAAAATTATTTTTTGAATAATTTATTATAGAAAAGGCAATCCCTGGCGCAATTAAAATTTGCGACAGTAAAAAATTATTTTTTGAATAATTTACTATAGAAAAGAAAATCCCTGGCGTAATTAAAATTTGCGACAGTAGAAAATTATTTTTTGAATAATTTACTATAGAAAAGGCAATCCCTGGCGTAATTAAAATTTGCGACAGTAAAAAATTATTTTTTGAATAATTTACTATAGAAAAGGCAATCCCTGGCGTAATTAAAATTTGCGACAGTAAAAAATTATTTTTTGAATAATTTACTGTAGAAAAGGTAATCCCTGGCGCAATTAAAATTTGCGACAGTAAAAAATTATTTTTTGAATAATTTACTATAGAAAAGGCAATCCCTGGCGCACTTAAAATTTGCGACAGTAGAAAAGTATTTTTTGAATAATTTACTATAGAAAAGGCAATCCCTGGGATATTTAAAATTTGCGACAGTAAAAAATTATTTTTTGAATAATTTACTATAGAAAAGGCAATCCCTGGGATATTTAAAATTTGCGACAGTAGAAAATTATTTTTACTATATAAAAGGCAATCCCTGGCGTAATTAAAATTTGCGACAGTTGAAAATTATTTTTTGAATAAGGCAATCCCTGGCGTAATTAAAATTTGCGACAGTATAAAATTATTTTTTGAATAATTTACTATAGAAAAGGCAATCCCTGGCGCAATTAAAACTTGCGATAGTAATAAAATATTTTTTGAATAATTTACTATAGAAAAGGCAATCCCTGGCGTAATTAAAATTTGCGACAGTAGAAAATTATTTTTTGAATAATTTACTATAGAAAAGGCAATCCCTGGCGCACTTAAAATTTGCGACAGTAGAAAATTATTTTTTGAATAATTTACTATAGAAAAGGCAATCCCTGGCGCAATTAAAATTTGCGACAGTAGAAAATTATTTTTTGAATAATTTACTATAGAAAAGGCAATCCCTGGCGCACTTAAAATTTGCGACAGTAAAAAATTATTTTTTGAATAATTTACTACAGCAAAGGCAATCCCTGGCGTAATTAAAATTTGCGACAGTAGAAAATTATTTTTTGAATAATTTACTATAGAAAAGGCAATCCCTGGCGTAGTTAAAATTTGCCACAGTATAAAATTATTTTTTGAATAATTTACTATAGAAAAGGCAATCCATGGCGCACTTAAAATTTGCGACAGTAGAAAATTATTTTTTGAATAATTTACTATAGAAAAGGCAATCCCTGGCGCAATTAAAATTTCCGACAGTAGAAAATTATTTTTTGAATAATTTACTGTAGAAAAGGCAATCCCTGGCGCAATTAAAATTTGCGAAAGTAAAAAATTATTTTTTGAATAATTTACTATAGAAAAGGCAATCCCTGGCGCACTTAAAATTTGCGACAGTAGAAAATTATTTTTTGAATAATTTACTATAGAATAGGCAATCCCTGGCGTAATTAAAATTTGCGACAGTAGAAAATTATTTTTTGAATACTTTACTATAGAAAAGGCAATCCCTGGGGTAATTAAAATTTGCGACAGTTGAAAATTATTTGTTGAATAATTTACTATAGAAAAGGCAATCCCTGGGATATTTAAAATTTGTGACAGTAAAAAATTATTTTTTGAAAAATTTACTATAGAAAAGGCAATCCCTGGCGTAATTAAAATTTGCGACAGTAGAAAATTATTTTTTGAATAATTTACTAAAGAAAAGGCAATCCCTGGCGTAATTAAAATTTGCGACAGTTGAAAATTATTTTTTGAATAATTTACTATAGAAAAGGCAATCCCTGGCGCAATGAAAATTTGCGACAATAAAAAATTATTTTTTGAATAATTTACTATATAAAAGGCAATCCCTGGCGCACTTAAAATTTGCGACAGTAAAAAATTATTTTTTGAATAATTTACTATATAAAAGGCAATCCCTGGCGTAATTAAAATTTGCGACAGTTGAAAATTATTTTTTGAATAATTTACTGTAGAAAAGGCAATCCCTGGCGCACTTAAAATTTGCGGCAGTAAAAAATTATTTTTTGAATAATTTACTATAGAAAAGGCAATCCCTGGCGCAATTAAAACTTGCGATAGTATAAAATTATATTTTGAATAATTTACTGTAGAAAAGGCAATCCCTGGCGCAATTAAAACTTGCGATAGTAAAAAATTATTTTTTGAATAATTTACTATAGAAAAGCCAATCCCTGGCGTAATTAAAATTTGCGACAGTAGAAAATTATTTTTTGAATAATTTACTATAGAAAAGGCAATCCCTGGCGCACTTAAAATTTGCGACAGTAGAATATTATTTTTTGAATAATTTACTATAGAAAAGGCAATCCCTGGCGCAATTAAAATTTGCGACAGTAGAAAATTATTTTTTGAATAATTTACTATAGAAAAGGCAATTCCTGGCGCACTTAAAATTTGCAACAGTAAAAAATTATTTTTTGAATAATTTACTATAGAAAAGGCAATCCCTGGCGTAATTAAAATTTGCGACAGCAGAAAATTATTTTTTGAATAATTTACTATAGAAAAGGCAATCCCTGGCGTAATTAAAATTTGCGACAGTAGAAAATTATTTTTTGAATAATTTACTATAGAAAAGGCAATCCCTGGCGCAATTAAAATTTGCGACAGTAAAAAATTATTTTTTGAATAATTTACTATAGAAATGGCAATCCCTGGCGTAATTAAAATTTGCGACAGTAGAAAATTACTTTTTGAATAATTTACAATAGAAAAGGCAATCCCTGGCGCAATTAAAATTTGCGACAGTATAAAATTATTTTTTGAATAATTTACTATAGAAAAGGCAATCCCTGGCGTAATTAAAATTTGCGACAGTATAAAATTATTTTTTGAATAATTTACTATAGAAAAGGCAATCCCTGGCGCACTTAAAATTTGCGACAGTAGAAAATTATTTTTTGAATAATTTACTATAGAAAAGGCAATCCCTGGCGCAATTAAAATTTGCGACAGTATAAAATTATTTTTTGAATAATTTACTATAGAAAAGGCAATCCCTGGCGCACTTAAAATTTGCGACAGTAAAAAATTATTTTTTGAATAATTTACTATAGAAAAGGCAATCCCTGGCGTAAT
Organism: Dioctria linearis; assembly: GCA_963930735.1. Classification (NCBI taxonomy): domain Eukaryota; kingdom Metazoa; phylum Arthropoda; class Insecta; order Diptera; family Asilidae; genus Dioctria; species Dioctria linearis. Next base: position 49,002 of record CAWVNZ010002000.1, read on the forward strand.
TAAAATTTGCGACAGTAGAAAATTATTTTTTGAATAATTTACTATAGAAAAGGCAATCCCTGGCGCAATTAAAATTTGCGAAAGTAAAAAATTATTTTTTGAATAATTTACTATAGAAAAGGCAATCCCTCGCGTAATTAAAATTTGCGACAGTAGAAAATTACTTTTTGAATAATTTACTATAGAAAAGGCAATCCCTGGCGCAATTAAAATTTGCGACAGTATAAAATTATTTTTTGAATAATTTACTATAGAAAAGGCAATCCCTGGCGTAATTAAAATTTGCGACAATATAAAATTATTTTTTGAATAATTTACTATAGAAAAGGCAATACCTGGCGCACTTAAAATTTGCGACAGTAGAAAATTATTTTTTGAATAATTTACTATAGAAAAGGCAATCCCTGGCGCAATTAAAATTTGCGACAGTATAAAATTATTTTTTGAATAATTTACTGTAGAAAAGGCAATCCCTGGCGCAATTAAAATTTGCGACAGTATAAAATTATTTTTTGAATAATTTACTATATAAAAGGCAATACCTGGCGTATTTAAAATTTGCGACAGTAGAAAATTATTTTTTGAATAATTTACTATAGAAAAGGCAATCCCTGGCGTAATTAAAATTTGCGACAGTTGAAAATTATTTTTTGAATAATTTACTGTAGAAAAGGCGATCCCTGGCGCAATTAAAACTTGCGATAGTAAAAAATTATTTTTTGAATAATTTACTATAGAAAAGGCAATCCCTGGCGCACTTAAAATTTGCGACAGTAGAAAATTATTTTTTGAATAATTTACTATAGGAACGGCAATCCCTGGCGCACTTAAAATTTGCGACAGTAAAAAATTATTTTTTGAATAATTTACTATAGAAAAGGCAATCCCTGGCGCAATTAAAATTTGCGACAGTATAAAATTATTTTTTGAAAAATTTACTATAGAAAAGGCAATCCCTGGCGTAATTAAAATTTTCGACGGTATAAAATTATTTTTGAATAATTTACTATAGAAAAGGCAATCCCTGGCGCACTTAAAATTTGCGACAGTATAAAATTATTTTTTGAATAATTTACTATAGAAAAGGTAATCCCTGGCGTAATTAAAATTTGCGACAGTAGAAAATTATTTTTAGAATAATTTACTATAGAAAAAGCAATCCCTGGCGCAATTAAAATTTGCGACAGTAAAAAATTATTTTTTGAATAATTTACTATAGAAAAGGCAATCCCTGGCGTAATTAAAATTTGCGACAGTAGAAAATTATTTTTTGAATAATTTACTATAGAAAAGGCAATCCCTGGCGTAATTAAAATTTGCGACAGTAAAAAATTATTTTTTAAATAATTTACTATAGAAAAGGCAATCCCTGGCGTAATTAAAATTTGCGACAGTAAAAAATTATTTTTTGAATAATTTACTGTAGAAAAGGTAATCCCTGGCGCAATTAAAATTTGCGACAGTAAAAAATTATTTTTTGAATAATTTACTATAGAAAAGGCAATCCCTGGGATATTTAAAATTTGCGACAGTAAAAAATTATTTTTGAAAAATTTACTATAGAAAAGGCAATCCCTGGCGTAATTAAAATTTGCGACAGTAGAAAATTATTTTTTGAATAATTTACTAAAGAAAAGGCAATCCCTGGCGTAATTAAAATTTGCGACAGTTGAAAATTATTTTTTGAATAATTTACTATAGAAAAGGCAATCCCTGGCGCAATGAAAATTTGCGACAGTAAAAAATTATTTTTTGAATAATTTACTATATAAAAAGGCAATCCCTGGCGCACTTAAAATTTGCGACAGTAAAAAATTATTTTTTGAATAATTTACTATATAAAAGGCAATCCCTGGCGTAATTAAAATTTGCGACAGTTGAAAATTATTTTTTGAATAATTTACTGTAGAAAAGGCAATCCCTGGCGCACTTAAAATTTGCGGAAGTAAAAAAATTATTTTTTGAATAATTTACTATAGAAAAGGCAATCCCTGGCGCAATTAAAACTTGCGATAGTATAAAATTATTTTTTGAATAATTTACTGTAGAAAAGGCAATCCCTGGCGCAATTAAAACTTGCGATAGTAAAAAATTATTTTTTGAATAATTTACTATAGAAAAGGCAATCCCTGGCGTAATTAAAATTTGCGACAGTAGAAAATTATTTTTTGAATAATTTACTATAGAAAAGGCAATCCCTGGCGCACTTAAAATTTGCGACAGTAGAAAATTATTTTTTTAATAATTTACTATAGATAAGGTAATCCCTGGCGCAATTAAAACTTGCGATAGTATAAAATTATTTTTTGAATAATTTACTGTAGAAAAGGCAATCCCTGGCGCAATTAAAACTTGCGATAGTAAAAAATTATTTTTTGAATAATTTACTATAGAAAAGGCAATCCCTGGCATAATTAAAATTTGCGACAGTAGAAAATTATTTTTTGAATAATTTACTATAGAAAAGGCAATCCCTGGCGCACTTAAAATTTGCGACAGTAGAAAATTATTTTTTGAATAATTTACTATAGAAAAGGCAATCCCTGGCGCAATTAAAATTTGCGACAGTAGAAAATTATTTTTTGAATAATTTACTATAGAAAAGGCAATCCCTGGCGCACTTAAAATTTGCAACAGTAAAAAATTATTTTTTGAATAATTTACTATAGAAAAGGCAATCCCTGGCGTAATTAAAATTTGCGACAGCAGAAAATTATTTTTTGAATAATTTACTATAGAAAAGGCAATCCCTGCGTAATTAAAATTTGCGACAGTATAAAATTATTTTTTGAATAATTTACTATAGAAAAGGCAATCCCTGGCGCACTTAAAATTTGCGACAGTAGAAAATTATTTTTTGAATAATTTACTATAGAAAAGGCAATCCCTGCGTAATTAAAATTTGCGACAGTATAAAATTATTTTTTGAATAATTTACTATAGAAAAGGCAATCCCTGGCGCACTTAAAATTTGCGACAGTAAAAAATTATTTTTTGAATAATTTACTATATAAAAGGCAATCCCTGGCGTAATTAAAATTTGCGACAGTTGAAAATTATTTTTTGAATAATTTACTGTAGAAAAGGCAATCCCTGGCGCACTTAAAATTTGCGGCAGTAAAAAATTATTTTTTGAATAATTTACTATAGAAAAGGCAATCCCTGGCGCAATTAAAACTTGCGATAGTATAAAATTATTTTTTGAATAATTTACTGTAGAAAAGGCAATCCCTGGCGCAATTAAAACTTGCGATAGTAAAAAATTATTTTTTGAATAATTTACTATAGAAAAGGCAATCCCTGGCGTAATTAAAATTTGCGACAGTAGAAAATTATTTTTTGAATAATTTACTATAGAAAAGGCAATCCCTGGCGCACTTAAAATTTGCGACAGTAGAAAATTATTTTTTGAATAATTTACTATAGAAAAGGTAATCCCTGGCGCAATTAAAACTTGCGATAGTATAAAATTATTTTTTGAATAATTTACTGTAGAAAAGGCAATCCCTGGCGCAATTAAAACTTGCGATAGTAAAAAATTATTTTTTGAATAATTTACTATAGAAAAGGCAATCCCTGGCGTAATTAAAATTTGCGACAGTAGAAAATTATTTTTTGAATAATTTACTATAGAAAAGGCAATCCCTGGCGCACTTAAAATTTGCGACAGTAGAAAATAATTTTTTGAATAATTTACTATAGAAAAGGTAATCCCTGGCGCAATTAAAACTTGCGATAGTATAAAATTATTTTTTGAATAATTTACTGTAGAAAAGGCAATCCCTGGCGCAATTAAAACTTGCGATAGTAAAAAATTATTTTTTGAATAATTTACTATAGAAAAGGCAATCCCTGGCGTAATTAAAATTTGCGACAGTAGAAAATTATTTTTTGAATAATTTACTATAGAAAAGGCAATCCCTGGCGCACTTAAAATTTGCGACAGTAGAAAATTATTTTTTGAATAATTTACTATAGAAAAGGCAATCCCTGGCGCAATTAAAATTTGCGACAGTAGAAAATTATTTTTTGAATAATTTACTATAGAAAAGGCAATCCCTGGCGCACTTAAAATTTGCAACAGTAAAAAATTATTTTTTGAATAATTTACTATAGAAAAGGCAATCCCTGGCGCACTTAAAATTTGCGACAGTAAAAAATTATTTTTTGAATAATTTACTATATAAAAGGCAATCCCTGGCGTAATTAAAATTTGCGACAGTTGAAAATTATTTTTTGAATAATTTACTATAGAAAAGGCAATCCCTGGCGCAATGAAAATTTGCGACAGTAAAAAATTATTTTTTGAATAATTTACTATATAAAAGGCAATCCCTGGCGCACTTAAAATTTGCGACAGTAAAAAATTATTTTTTGAATAATTTACTATATAAAAGGCAATCCCTGGCGTAATTAAAATTTGCGACAGTTGAAAATTATTTTTTGAATAATTTACTGTAGAAAAGGCAATCCCTGGCGCACTTAAAATTTGCGGCAGTAAAAAATTATTTTTTGAATAATTTACTATAGAAAAGGCAATCCCTGGCGCAATTAAAACTTGCGATAGTATAAAATTATTTTTTGAATAATTTACTGTAGAAAAGGCAATCCCTGGCGCAATTAAAACTTGCGATAGTAAAAAATTATTTTTTGAATAATTTACTATAGAAAAGGCAATCCCTGGCGTAATTAAAATTTGCGACAGTAGAAAATTATTTTTTGAATAATTTACTATAGAAAAGGCAATCCCTGGCGCACTTAAAATTTGCGACAGTAGAAAATTATTTTTTGAATAATTTACTATAGAAAAGGTAATCCCTGGCGCAATTAAAACTTGCGATATTATAAAATTATTTTTTGAATAATTTACTGTAGAAAAGGCAATCCCTGGCGCAATTAAAACTTGCGATAGTAAAAAATTATTTTTTGAATAATTTACTATAGAAAAGGCAATCCCTGGCGTAGTTAAATTTTGCGACAGTAGAAAATTATTTTTTGAATAATTTACTATAGAAAAGGCAATCCCTGGCGCACTTAAAATTTGCGACAGTAGAAAATTATTTTTTGAATAATTTACTATAGAAAAGGCAATCCCTGGCGCAATTAAAATTTGCGACAGTAAAAAATTATTTTTTGAATAATTTACTATAGAAAAGGCAATCCCTGGCGTAATTAAAATTTGCGACAGTAGAAAATTATTTTTTGAATAATTTACTATAGAAAAGGCAATCCCTGGCGCACTTAAAATTTGCGACAGTAGAAAATTATTTTTTGAATAATTTACTATAGAAAAGGCAATCCCTGGCGCAATTAAAATTTGCGACAGTAGAAAATTATTTTTTGAATAATTTACTATAGAAAAGGCAATCCCTGGCGCACTTAAAATTTGCAACAGTAAAAAATTATTTTTTGAATAATTTACTATAGAAAAGGCAATCCCTGGCGCACTTAAAATTTGCGACAGTAAAAAATTATTTTTTGAATAATTTACTATATAAAAGGCAATCCCTGGCGTAATTAAAATTTGCGACAGTTGAAAATTATTTTTTGAATAATTTACTATAGAAAAGGCAATCCCTGGCGCAATGAAAATTTGCGACAGTAAAAAATTATTTTTTGAATAATTTACTATATAAAAGGCAATCCCTGGCGCACTTAAAATTTGCGACAGTAAAAAATTATTTTTTGAATAATTTACTATATAAAAGGCAATCCCTGGCGTAATTAAAATTTGCGACAGTTGAAAATTATTTTTTGAATAATTTACTGTAGAAAAGGCAATCCCTGGCGCACTTAAAATTTGCGGCAGTAAAAAATTATTTTTTGAATAATTTACTATAGAAAAGGCAATCCCTGGCGCAATTAAAACTTGCGATAGTATAAAATTATTTTTTGAATAATTTACTGTAGAAAAGGCAATCCCTGGCGCAATTAAAACTTGCGATAGTAAAAAATTATTTTTTGAATAATTTACTATAGAAAAGGCAATCCCTGGCGTAATTAAAATTTGCGACAGTAGAAAATTATTTTTTGAATAATTTACTATAGAAAAGGCAATCCCTGGCGCACTTAAAATTTGCGACAGTAGAAAATTATTTTTTGAATAATTTACTATAGAAAAGGTAATCCCTGGCGCAATTAAAACTTGCGATATTATAAAATTATTTTTTGAATAATTTACTGTAGAAAAGGCAATCCCTGGCGCAATTAAAACTTGCGATAGTAAAAAATTATTTTTTGAATAATTTACTATAGAAAAGGCAATCCCTGGCGTAGTTAAAATTTGCGACAGTAGAAAATTATTTTTTGAATAATTTACTATAGAAAAGGCAATCCCTGGCGCACTTAAAATTTGCGACAGTAGAAAATTATTTTTTGAATAATTTACTATAGAAAAGGCAATCCCTGGCGCAATTAAAATTTGCGACAGTAGAAAATTATTTTTTGAATAATTTACTATAGAAAAGGCAATCCCTGGCGCACTTAAAATTTGCAACAGTAAAAAATTATTTTTTGAATAATTTACTATAGAAAAGGCAATCCCTGGCGTAATTAAAATTTGCGACAGCAGAAAATTATTTTTTGAATAATTTACTATAGAAAAGGCAATCCCTGCGTAATTAAAATTTGCGACAGTATAAAATTATTATTTGAATAATTTACTATAGAAAAGGCAATCCCTGGCGCACTTAAAATTTGCGACAGTAGAAAATTATTTTTTGAATAATTTACTATAGAAAAGGCAATCCCTGGCGCACTTAAAATTTGCGACAGTAAAAAATTATTTTTTGAATAATTTACTATAGAAAAAGGCAATCCTTGGCGCAATTAAAATTTGCGACAGTATAAAATTATTTTTTGAAAAATTTACTATAGAAAAGGCAATCCCTGGCGTAATTAAAATTTGCGACAGTATAAAATTATTTTTTGAATAATTTACTATAGAAAAGGCAATCCCTGGCGTAATTAAAATTTGCGACAGTAGAAAATTATTTTTTGAATAATTTACTATAGAAAAGGCAATCCCTGGCGCAATTAAAATTTGCGACAGTAAAAAATTATTTTTTGAATAATTTACTATAGAAATGGCAATCCCTGGCGTAATTAAAATTTGCGACAGTAGAAAATTACTTTTTGAATAATTTACTATAGAAAAGGCAATCCCTGGCGCAATTAAAATTTGCGACAGTATAAAATTATTTTTTGAATAATTTACTATAGAAAAGGCAATCCCTGGCGTAATTAAAATTTGCGACAGTATAAAATTATTTTTTGAATAATTTACTATAGAAAAGGCAATCCCTGGCGCACTTAAAATTTGCGACAGTAGAAAATTATTTTTTGAATAATTTACTATAGAAAAGACAATCCCTGGCGCAATTAAAATTTGCGACAGTATAAAATTATTTTTTGAATAATTTACTATAGAAAAGGCAATCCCTGGCGCACTTAAAATTTACGACAGTAAAAAATTATTTTTTGAATAATTTACTATAGAAAAGGCAATCCCTGGCGTAATTAAAATTTGCGACAGTAGAAAATTATTTTTTGAATAATTTACTATAGAAAAGGCAATCCCTGGCGCAATTAAAATTTGCGAAAGTAAAAAATTATTTTTTGAATAATTTACTATAGAAAAGGCAATCCCTCGCGTAATTAAAATTTGCGACAGTAGAAAATTACTTTTTGAATAATTTACTATAGAAAAGGCAATCCCTGGCGCAATTAAAATTTGCGACAGTATAAAATTATTTTTTGAATAATTTACTATAGAAAAGGCAATCCCTGGCGTAATTAAAATTTGCGACAATATAAAATTATTTTTTGAATAATTTACTATAGAAAAGGCAATCCCTGGCGCACTTAAAATTTGCGACAGTAGAAAATTATTTTTTGAATAATTTACTATAGAAAAGGCAATCCCTGGCGCAATTAAAATTTGCGACAGTATAAAATTATTTTTTGAATAATTTACTGTAGAAAAGGCAATCCCTGGCGCAATTAAAATTTGCGACAGTATAAAATTATTTTTTGAATAATTTACTATATAAAAGGCAATACCAGGCGTATTTAAAATTTGCGACAGTAGAAAATTATTTTTTGAATAATTTACTATAGAAAAGGCAATCCCTGGCGTAATTAAAATTTGCGACAGTTGAAAATTATTTTTTGAATAATTTACTGTAGAAAAGGCGATCCCTGGCGCAATTAAAACTTGCGATAGTAAAAAATTATTTTTTGAATAATTTACTATAGAAAAGGCAATACCTGGCGCACTTAAAATTTGCGACAGTAGAAAATTATTTTTTGAATAATTTACTATAGGAAAGGCAATCCCTGGCGCACTTAAAATTTGCGACAGTAAAAAATTATTTTTTGAATAATTTACTATAGAAAGGGCAATCCCTGGCGCAATTAAAATTTCGACAGTATAAAATTATTTTTTGAAAAATTTACTATAGAAAAGGCAATCCCTGGCGTAATTAAAATTTTCGACGGTATAAAATTATTTTTGAATAATTTACTATAGAAAAGGCAATCCCTGGCGCACTTAAAATTTGCGACAGTATAAAATTATTTTTTGAATAATTTGCTATAGAAAAGGTAACCCCTGGCGTAATTAAAATTTGCGACAGTAGAAAATTATTTTTTGAATAATTTACTATAGAAAAAGCAATCCCTGGCGCAATTAAAATTTGCGACAGTAAAAAATTATTTTTTGAATAATTTACTATAGAAAAGGCAATCCCTGGCGTAATTAAAATTTGCGACAGTAGAAAAATTATTTTTGAATAATTTACTATAGAAAAGGCAATCCCTGGCGTAATTAAAATTTGCGACAGTAAAAAATTATTTTTTAAATAATTTACTATAGAAAAGGCAATCCCTGGCGTAATTAAAATTTGCGACAGTAAAAAATTATTTTTTGAATAATTTACTGTAGAAAAGGTAATCCCTGGCGCAATTAAAATTTGCGACAGTAAAAAATTATTTTTTGAATAATTTACTATAGAAAAGGCAATCCCTGGCGCACTTAAAATTTGCGACAGTAGAAAATTATTTTTTGAATAATTTACTATAGAAAAGGCAATCCCTGGGATATTTAAAATTTGCGACAGTATAAAATTATTTTTTGAATAATTTACTATATAAAAGGCAATCCCTGGCGTATTTAAAATTTGCGACAGTCGAAAATTATTTTTTGAATAATTTACTATAGAAAAGGCAATCCCTGGCGTAATTAAAATTTGCGACAGTTGAAAATTATTTTTTGAATAATTTACTGTAGAAAAGGCGATCCCTGGCGCAATTAAAACTTGCGATAGTAAAAAATTATTTTTTGAATAATTTACTATAGAAAAGGCAATCCCTGGCGCACTTAAAATTTGCGACAGTAGAAAATTATTTTTTGAATAATTTACTATAGGAAAGGCAATCCCTGGCGCACTTAAAATTTGCGACAGTAAAAAATTATTTTTTGAATAATTTACTATAGAAAGGGCAATCCCTGGCGCAATTAAAATTTGCGACAGTATAAAATTATTTTTTGAAAAATTTACTATAGAAAAGGCAATCCCTGGCGTAATTAAAATTTTCGACGGTATAAAATTATTTTTGAATAATTTACTATAGAAAAGGCAATCCCTGGCGCACTTAAAATTTGCGACAGTATAAAATTATTTTTTGAATAATTTACTATAGAAAAGGTAATCCCTGGCGTAATTAAAATTTGCGACAGTAGAAAATTATTTTTTGAATAATTTACTATAGAAAAGGCAATCCCTGGCGCAATTAAAATTTGCGACAGTAAAAAATTATTTTTTGAATAATTTACTATAGAAAAGGCAATCCCCTGGCGTAATTAAAATTTGCGACAGTAGAAAATTATTTTTTGAATAATTTACTATAGAAAAGGCAAACCCTGGCGCACTTAAAATTTGCGACAGTAGAAAATTATTTTTTGAATAATTTACTATAGAAAAGGCAATCCCTGGCGTAATTAAAATTTGCGACAGTAGAAAATTATTTTTTGAATACTTTACTATAGAAAAGGCAATCCCTGGGGTAATTAAAATTTGCGACAGTTGAAAATTATTTTTTGAATAATTTACTATAGAAAAGGCCATCCCTGGGATATTTAAAATTTGCGACAGTAAAAAATTATTTTTTGAAAAATTTACTATAGAAAAGGCAATCCCTGGCGTAATTAAAATTTGCGACAGTAGAAAATTATTTTTTGAATAATTTACTAAAGAAAAGGCAATCCCTGGCGTAATTAAAATTTGCGACAGTTGAAAATTATTTTTTGAATAATTTACTATAGAAAAGGCAATCCCTGGCGCAATGAAAATTTGCGACAGTAAAAAATTATTTTTTGAATAATTTACTATATAAAAGGCAATCCCTGGCGCACTTAAAATTTGCGACAGTAAAAAATTATTTTTTGAATAATTTACTATATAAAAGGCAATCCCTGGCGTAATTAAAATTTGCGACAGTTGAAAATTATTTTTTGAATAATTTACTGTAGAAAAGGCAATCCCTGGCGCACTTAAAATTTGCGGCAGTAAAAAATTATTTTTTGAATAATTTACTATAGAAAAGGCAATTCCTGGCGCAATTAAAACTTGCGATAGTATAAAATTATTTTTTGAATAATTTACTGTAGAAAGGGCAATCCCTGGCGCAATTAAAACTTGCGATAGTAAAAAATTATTTTTTGAATAATTTACTATAGAAAAGGCAATCCCTGGCGTAATTAAAATTTGCGACAGTAGAAAATTATTTTTTGAATAATTTACTATAGAAAAGGCAATCCCAGGCGCACTTAAAATTTGCGACAGTAGAAAATTATTTTTTGAATAATTTACTATAGAAAAGGCAATCCCTGGCGCAATTAAAATTTGCGACAGTAGAAAATTATTTTTTGAATAATTTACTATAGAAAAGGCAATCCCTGGCGCACTTAAAATTTGCAACAGTAAAAAATTATTTATTGAATAATTTACTATAGAAAAGGCAATCCCTGGCGTAATTAAAATTTGCGACAGTAGAAAATTATTTTTTGAATAATTTACTATAGAAAAGGCAATCCCTGGCGTAATTAAAATTTGCGACAGTATAAAATTATTTTTTGAATAATTTGCTATAGAAAAGGCAATCCCTGGCGCACTTAAAATTTGCGACAGTAGAAAATTATTTTTTGAATAATTTACTATAGAAAAGGCAATCCCTGGCGCACTTAAAATTTGCGACAGTAAAAAATTATTTTTTGAATAATTTACTATAGAAAAGGCAATCCTTGGCGCAATTAAAATTTGCGACAGTATAAAATTATTTTTTGAAAAATTTACTATAGAAAAGGCAATCCCTGGCGTAATTAAAATTTGCGACAGTATAAAATTATTTTTTGAATAATTTACTATAGAAAAGGCAATCCCTGGCGTAATTAAAATTTGCGACAGTAGAAAATTATTTTTTGAATAATTTACTATAGAAAAGGCAATCCCTGGCGCAATTAAAATTTGCGACAGTAAAAAATTATTTTTTGAATAATTTACTATAGAAATGGCAATCCCTGGCGTAATTAAAATTTGCGACAGTAGAAAATTACTTTTTGAATAATTTACTATAGAAAAGGCAATCCCTGGCGCAATTAAAATTTGCGACAGTATAAAATTATTTTTTGAATAATTTACTATAGAAAAGGCAATACCCTGGCGTAATTAAAATTTGCGACAGTATAAAATTATTTTTTGAATAATTTACTATAGAAAAGGCAATCCCTGGCGCACTTAAAATTTGCGACAGTAGAAAATTATTTTTTGAATAATTTACCATAGAAAAGGCAATCCCTGGCGCAATTAAAATTTGCGACAGTATAAAATTATTTTTTGAATAATTTACTATAGAAAAGGCAATCCCTGGCGTAATTAAAATTTGCGACAGTATAAAATTATTTTTTGAATAATTTACTATAGAAAAGGCAATCCCTGGCGCACTTAAAATTTGCGACAGTAGAAAATTATTTTTTGAATAATTTACTATAGAAAAGGCAATCCCTGGCGCAATTAAAATTTGCGACAGTATAAAATTATTTTTTGAATAATTTACTATAGAAAAGGCAATCCCTGGCGCACTTAAAATTTGCGACAGTAAAAAATTATTTTTTGAATAATTTACTATAGAAAAGGCAATCCCTGGCGTAATTAAAATTTGCGACAGTAGAAAATTATTTTTTGAATAATTTACTATAGAAAAGGCAATCCCTGGCGCAATTAAAATTTGCGAAAGTAAAAAATTATTTTTTGAATAATTTACTATAGAAAAGGCAATCCCTCGCGTAATTAAAATTTGCGACAGTAGAAAATTACTTTTTGAATAATTTACTATAGAAAAGGCAATCCCTGGCGCAATTAAAATTTGCGACAGTATAAAATTATTTTTGAATAATTTACTATAGAAATGGCAATCCCTGGCGTAATTAAAATTTGCGACAATATAAAATTATTTGAATAATTTACTATAGAAAAGGCAATCCCTGGGGCACGTAAAATTTGCGACAGTAGAAAATTATTTTTTGAATAATTTACTATAGAAAAGGCAATCCCTGGCGCAATTAAAATTTGCGACAGTATAAAATTATTTTTTGAATAATTTACTGTAGAAGAGGCAATCCCTGGCGCAATTAAAATTTGCGACAGTATAAAATTATTTTTTGAATAATTTACTATATAAAAGGCAATCCCTGGCGTATTTAAAATTTGCGACAGTAGAAAATTATTTTTTGAATAATTTACTATAGAAAAGGCAATCCCTGGCGTAATTAAAATTTGCGACAGTTGAAAATTATTTTTTGAATAATTTACTGTAGAAAAGGCGATCCCTGGCGCAATTAAAACTTGCGATAGTAAAAAATTATTTTTTGAATAATTTACTATAGAAAAGGCAATCCCTGGCGCACTTAAAATTTGCGACAGTAGAAAATTATTTTTTGAATAATTTACTATAGGAAAGGCAATCCCTGGCGCACTTAAAATTTGCGACAGTAAAAAATTATTTTTTGAATAATTTACTATAGAAAGGGCAATCCTTGGCGCAATTAAAATTTGCGACAGTATAAAATTATTTTTTGAAAAATTTACTATAGAAAAGGCAATCCCTGGCGTAATTAAAATTTTCGACGGTATAAAATTATTTTTGAATAATTTACTATAGAAAAGGCAATCCCTGGCGCACTTAAAATTTGCGACAGTATAAAATTATTTTTTGAATAATTTACTATAGAAAAGGTAATCCCTGGCGTAATTAAAATTTGTGACAGTAGAAAATTATTTTTTGAATAATTTACTATAGAAAAGGCAATCCCTGGCGCAATTAAAATTTGCGACAGTAAAAAGTTATTTTTTGAATAATTTACTATAGAAAAGGCAATCCCTGGCGTAATTAAAATTTGCGACAGTAGAAAATTATTTTTTGAATAATTTACTATAGAAAAGGCAATCCCTGGCGTAATTAAAATTTGCGACAGTAAAAAATTATTTTTTGAATAATTTACTATAGAAAAGGCAATCCCTGGCGTAATTAAAATTTGCGACAGTAAAAAATTATTTTTTGAATAATTTACTGTAGAAAAGGCAATCCCTGGCGCACTTAAAATTTGCGACAGTAGAAAATTATTTTTTTAATAATTTACTATAGAAAAGGCAATCCCTGGGATATTTAAAATTTGCGACAGTAAAAAATTATTTTTTGAATAATTTACTATAGAAAAGGCAATCCCTGGGATATTTAAAATTTGCGACAGTAGAAAATTATTTTTACTATATAAAAGGCAATCCCTGGCGTAATTAAAATTTGCGACAGTTGAAAATTATTTTTTGAATAATTCACTATAGAAAAGGCAATCCCTGGCGTAATTAAAATTTGCGACAGTATAAAATTATTTTTTGAATAATTTACTATAGAAAAGGCAATCCCTGGCGCAATTAAAACTTGCGATAGTAAAAAAATATTTTTTGAATAATTTACTATAGAAAAGGCAATCCCTGGCGTAATTAAAATTTGCGACAGTAGAAAATTATTTTTTGAATAATTTACTATAGAAAAGGCAATCCCTGGCGCACTTAAAATTTGCGACAGTAGAAAATTACTTTTTGAATAATTTACTATAGAAAAGGCAATCCCTGGCGCAATTAAAATTTGCGACAGTAGAAAATTATTTTTTGAATAATTTACTATAGAAAAGGCAATCCCTGGCGCACTTAAAATTTGCGACAGTAAAAAATTATTTTTTGAATAATTTACTATAGCAAAGGCAATCCCTGGCGTAATTAAAATTTGCGACAGTAGAAAATAATTTTTTGAATAATTTACTATAGAAAAGGCAATCCCTGGCGTAATTAAAATTTGCGACAGTATAAAATTATTTTTTGAATAATTTACTATAGAAAAGGCAATCCATGGCGCACTTAAAATTTGCGACAGTAGAAAATTATTTTTTGAATAATTTACTATAGAAAAGGCAATCCCTGGCGCAATTAAAATTTGCGACAGTAGAAAATTATTTTTTGAATAATTTACTGTAGAAAAGGCAAACCTTGGCGCAATTAAAATTTGCGAAAGTAAAAAATTATTTTTTGAATAAATTACTATAGAAAAGGCAATCCCTGGCGCACTTAAAATTTGCGACAGTTGAAAATTATTTTTTGAATAATTTACTATAGAAAAGGCAATCCCTGGCGTAATTAAAATTTGCGACAGTAGAAAATTATTTTTTGAATACTTTACTATAGAAAAGGCAATCCCTGGGGTAATTAAAATTTGCGAGAGTTGAAAATTATTTTTTGAATAATTTACTATAGAAAAGGCAATCCCTGTGATATTTAAAATTTGCGACAGTAAAAAATTATTTTTTGAAAAATTTACTATAGAAAAGGCAATCCCTGGCGTAATTAAAATTTGCGACAGTAGAAAATTATTTTTTGAATAATTTACTAAAGAAAAGGCAATCCCTGGCGTAATTAAAATTTGCGACAGTTGAAAATTATTTTTTGAATAATTTACTATAGAAAAGGCAATCCCTGGCGCAATGAAAATTTGCGACAGTAAAAAATTATTTTTTGAATAATTTACTATATAAAAGGCAATCCCTGGCGCACTTAAAATTTGAGACAGTAAAAAATTATTTTTTGAATAATTTACTATATAAAAGGCAATCCCTGGCGTAATTAAAATTTGCGACAGTTGAAAATTATTTTTTGAATAATTTACTGTAGAAAAGGCAATCCCTGGCGCACTTAAAATTTGCGGCAGTAAAAAATTATTTTTTGAATAATTTACTATAGAAAAGGCAATCCCTGGCGCAATTAAAACTTGCGATAGTATAAAATTATTTTTTGAATAATTTACTGTAGAAAAGGCAATCCCTGGCGCAATTAAAACTTGCGATAGTAAAAAATTATTTTTTGAATAATTTACTATAGAAAAGGCAATCGCTGGCGTAATTAAAATTTGCGACAGTAGAAAAATATTTTTTGAATAATTTACTATAGAAAAGGCAATCCCTGGCGCACTTAAAATTTGCGACAGTAGAAAATTATTTTTTGAATAATTTACTATAGAAAAGGCAATCCCTGGCGCAATTAAAATTTGCGACAGTAGAAAATTATTTTTTTAATAATTTACTATAGAAAAGGCAATCCCTGGCGCACTTAAAATTTGCGACAGTAAAAAATTATTTTTTGAATAATTTACTATAGAAAAGGCAATCCCTGGCGTAATTAAAATTTGCGACAGTAGAAAATTATTTTTTGAATAATTTACTATAGAAAAGGCAATCCCTGGCGTAATTAAAATTTGCGACAGTATAAAATTATTTTTTGAATAATTTACTATAGAAAAGGCAATCCCTGGCGCACTTAAAATTTGCGACAGTAGAAAATTATTTTTTGAATAATTTACTATAGAAAAGGCAATCCCTGGCGTAATTAAAATTTGCGACAGTAGAAAATTATTTTTTGAATAATTTACTGTAGAAAAGGCAATCCCTGGCGTATTTAAAATTTGCGACAGTTGAAAATTATTTTTTGAATAATTTACTATAGAAAAGGCAATCCCTGGCGCAATTAAAATTTGCGACAGTAGAAAATTATTTTTTGAATAATTTACTATAGAAAAGGCAATCCCTGGCGCAATTAAAATTTGCGACAGTAGAAAATTATTTTTTGAATAATTTACTATAGAAAAGGCAATCCCTGGAGTAATTAAAATTTGCGACAGTATAAAATTATTTTTTGAATAATTTACTATAGAAAAGGCAATCCCTGGCGCAATTAAAATTTGCGACAGTAGAAAATTATTTTTTGAATAATTTACTATAGAAAAGGCAATCCCTGGCGCAATTAAAACTTGCGATAGTAAAAAATTATTTTTTGAATAATTTACTGTAGAAAAGGCAATCCCTGGCGCAATTAAAACTTGCGATAGTAAAAAATTATTTTTTGAATAATTTACTATAGAAAAGGCAATCGCTGGCGTAATTAAAATTTGCGACAGTAGAAAAATATTTTTTGAATAATTTACTATAGAAAAGGCAATCCCTGGCGCACTTAAAATTTGCGACAGTAGAAAATTATTTTTTAAATAATTTACTATAGAAAAGGCAATCCCTGGCGCAATTAAAATTTGCGACAGTAGAAAATTATTTTTTTAATAATTTACTATAGAAAAGGCAATCCCTGGCGCACTTAAAATTTGCGACAGTAAAAAATTATTTTTTGAATAATTTACTATAGAAAAGGCAATCCCTGGCGTAATTAAAATTTGCGACAGTAGAAAATTATTTTTTGAATAATTTACTATAGAAAAGGCAATCCCTGGCGTAATTAAAATTTGCGACAGTATAAAATTATTTTTTGAATAATTTACTATAGAAAAGGCAATCCCTGGCGCACTTAAAATTTGCGACAGTAGAAAATTATTTTTTGAATAATTTACTATAGAAAAGGCAATCCCTGGCGTAATTAAAATTTGCGACGGTAGAAAATTATTTTTTGAATAATTTACTGTAGAAAAGGCAATCCCTGGCGTATTTAAAATTTGCGAGAGTTGAAAATTATTTTTTGAATAATTTACTATAGAAAAGGCAATCCCTGGCGCAATTAAAATTTGCGACAGTAGAAAAATATTTTTTGAATAATTTACTATAGAAAAGGCAATCCCTGGCGCACTTAAAATTTGCGACAGTAGAAAATTATTTTTTGAATAATTTACTATAGAAAAGGCAATCCCTGGCGCAATTAAAATTTGCGACAGTAGAAAATTATTTTTTTAATAATTTACTATAGAAAAGGCAATCCCTGGCGCACTTAAAATTTGCGACAGTAAAAAATTATTTTTTGAATAATTTACTATAGAAAAGGCAATCCCTGGCGTAATTAAAATTTGCGACAGTAGAAAATTATTTTTTGAATAATTTACTATAGAAAAGGCAATCCCTGGCGTAATTAAAATTTGCGACAGTATAAAATTATTTTTTGAATAATTTACTATAGAAAAGGCAATCCCTGGCGCACTTAAAATTTGCGACAGTAGAAAATTATTTTTTGAATAATTTACTATAGAAAAGGCAATCCCTGGCGTAATTAAAATTTGCGACAGTAGAAAATTATTTTTTGAATAATTTACTGTAGAAAAGGCAATCCCTGGCGTATTTAAAATTTGCGACAGTTGAAAATTATTTTTTGAATAATTTACTATAGAAAAGGCAATCCCTGGCGCAATTAAAATTTGCGACAGTAGAAAATTATTTTTTGAATAATTTACTATAGAAAAGGCAATCCCTGGCGCAATTAAAATTTGCGAAAGTAGAAAATTATTTTTTGAATAATTTACTATAGAAAAGGCAATCCCTGGAGTAATTAAAATTTGCGACAGTATAAAATTATTTTTTGAATAATTTACTATAGAAAAGGCAATCCCTGGCGCAATTAAAATTTGCGACAGTAGAAAATTATTTTTTGAATAATTTACTATAGAAAAGGCAATCCCTGGCGCAATTAAAACTTGCGATAGTATAAAATTATTTTTTGAATAATTTACTGTAGAAAAGGCAATCCCTGGCGCAATTAAAACTTGCGATAGTAAAAAATTATTTTTTGAATAATTTACTATAGAAAAGGCAATCGCTGGCGTAATTAAAATTTGCGACAGTAGAAAAATATTTTTTGAATAATTTACTATAGAAAAGGCAATCCCTGGCGCACTTAAAATTTGCGACAGTAGAAAATTATTTTTTAAATAATTTACTATAGAAAAGGCAATCCCTGGCGCAATTAAAATTTGCGACAGTAGAAAATTATTTTTTTAATAATTTACTATAGAAAAGGCAATCCCTGGCGCACTTAAAATTTGCGACAGTAAAAAATTATTTTTTGAATAATTTACTATAGAAAAGGCAATCCCTGGCGTAATTAAAATTTGCGACAGTAGAAAATTATTTTTTGAATAATTTACTATAGAAAAGGCAATCCCTGGCGTAATTAAAATTTGCGACAGTATAAAATTATTTTTTGAATAATTTACTATAGAAAAGGCAATCCCTGGCGCACTTAAAATTTGCGACAGTAGAAAATTATTTTTTGAATAATTTACTATAGAAAAGGCAATCCCTGGCGTAATTAAAATTTTCGACGGTAGAAAATTATTTTTTGAATAATTTACTGTAGAAAAGGCAATCCCTGGCGTATTTAAAATTTGCGACAGTTGAAAATTATTTTTTGAATAATTTACTATAGAAAAGGCAATCCCTGGCGCAATTAAAATTTGCGACAGTAGAAAATTATTTTTTGAATAATTTACTATAGAAAAGGCAATCCCTGGCGCAATTAAAATTTGCGACAGTAGAAAATTATTTTTTGAATAATTTACTATAGAAAAGGCAATCCCTGGCGTAATTAAAATTTGCGACAGTATAAAATTATTTTTTGAATAATTTACTATAGAAAAGGCAATCCCTGGCGCAATAAAAACTTGCGATAGTAAAAAATTATTTTTTGAATAATTTACTGTATAAAAGGCAATCCCTGGCGCAATTAAAATTTGCGACAGTATAAAATTATTTTTTGAATAATTTACTATAGAAAAGGCAATCCCTGGCGCAATTAAAATTTGCGACAGTAAAAAATTATTTTTTGAATAATTTACTATAGAAAAGGCAATCCCTGGCGTAATTAAAATTTGCGACAGTTGAAAATTATTTTGTGAGAAATTTACTATAGAAAAGGCAATCCCTGGCGTAATTAAAATTTGCGACAGTTGAAAATTATTTTTTGAATAATTTACTATAGAAAAGGCAATCCCTGGCGTATTTAAAATTTGCGATAGTAAGAAATTAATTTGTGAGACATTTACTATATAAAAGGCAAGCCCTGGCGTAATTAAAATTTGCGACAGTATAAAATTATTTTTTGAATAATTTACTATAGAAAAGGCAATCTCTGGCGTAATTAAAATTTGCGACAGTAGAAAATTATTTTTTGAATAATTTAATATAGAAAAGGCAATCCCTGGCGTAATTAAAATTTGCGACAGTAGAAAATTATTTTTTGAATAATTTACTATAGAAAAGGCAATCCCTGGCGCACTTAAAATTTGCGACAGTAGAAAATTATTTTTTGAATAATTTACTATATAAAAGGCAATCCCTGGCGTAATTAAAATTTGCGACAGTAGAAAATTATTTTTTGAATAATTTACTGTAGAAAAGGCAATCCCTGGCGTAATTAAAATTTGCGACAGTAGAAAATTATTTTTTGAATAATTTACTATAGAAAAGGCAATCCCTGGCGCAATTAAAATTTGCGACAGTTGAAAATTATTTTTTGAATAATTTACTATAGAAAAGGCAATCCCTGGCGTAATTAAAATTTGCGACAGTAAAAAATTATTTTTTGAATAATTTACTATAGACAAGGCAATCCCTGGCGTAATTAAAATTTGCGACAGTAGAAAATTATTTTTTGAATAATTTACTATAGAAAAGGCAATCCCTGGCGCAATTAAAATTTGCGACAGTATAAAATTATTTTTTGAATAATTTACTGTAGAAAAGGCAATCCCTGGCCTAATTAAAATTTGCGACAGTTGAAAATTATTTTTTGAATAATTTACTATAGAAAAGGCAATCCCTGGCGCAATTAAAATTTGCGACAGTAGAAAATTATTTTTTGAATAATTTACTATAGAAAAGGCAATCCCTGGCGTAGTTAAAATTTGCGACAGTAGAAAATTATTTTTTGAATAATTTACTGTAGAAAAGGCAATCCCTGGCGTATTTAAAATTTGCGACAGTTGAAAATTATTTTTTGAATAATTTACTATAGAAAAGGCAATCCCTGGCGCAATTAAAATTTGAGACAGTAGAAAATTATTTTTTGAATAATTTACTATAGAAAAGGCAATCCCTGGCGCAATTAAAATTTGCGACAGTAGAAAATTATTTTTTGAATAATTTACTATAGAAAAGGCAATCCCTGGCGTAATTAAAATTTGCGACAGTATAAAATTATTTTTTGAATAATTTACTATAGAAAAGGCAATCCCTGGCGCAATAAAAACTTGCGATAGTAAAAAATTATTTTTTGAATAATTTACTGTAGAAAAGGCAATCCCTGGCGCAATTAAAATTTGCGACAGTATAAAATTATTTTTTGAATAATTTACTATAGAAAAGGCAATCCCTGGCGCAATTAAAATTTGCGACAGTATAAAATTATTTTTTGAATAATTTACTATAGAAAAGGCAATCCCTGGCGCAATTAAAATTTGCGACAGTAAAAAATTATTTTTTGAATAATTTACTATAGAAAATGCAATCCCTGGCGTAATTAAAATTTGCGACAGTAGGAAATTATTTTTTGAATAATTTACTATAGAAAAGGCAATCCCTGGCGTAATTAAAATTTGCGACAGTATAAAATTATTTTTTGAATAATTTACTATAGAAAAGGCAATCCCTGGCGCAATAAAAACTTGCGATAGTAAAAAATTATTTTTTGAATAATTTACTGTATAAAAGGCAATCCCTGGCGCAATTAAAATTTGCGACAGTATAAAATTATTTTTTGAATAATTTACTATAGAAAAGGCAATCCCTGGCGCAATTAAAATTTGCGACAGTAAAAAATTATTTTTTGAATAATTTACTATAGAAAAGGCAATCCCTGGCGTAATTAAAATTTGCGACAGTTGAAAATTATTTTGTGAGAAATTTACTATAGAAAAGGCAATCCCTGGCGTAATTAAAATTTGCGACAGTTGAAAATTATTTTTTGAATAATTTACTATAGAAAAGGCAATCCCTGGCGTATTTAAAATTTGCGATAGTAAGAAATTAATTTGTGAGACATTTACTATATAAAAGGCAAGCCCTGGCGTAATTAAAATTTGCGACAGTATAAAATTATTTTTTGAATAATTTACTATAGAAAAGGCAATCTCTGGCGTAATTAAAATTTGCGACAGTAGAAAATTATTTTTTGAATAATTTAATATAGAAAAGGCAATCCCTGGCGTAATTAAAATTTGCGACAGTAGAAAATTATTTTTTGAATAATTTACTATAGAAAAGGCAATCCCTGGCGCACTTAAAATTTGCGACAGTAGAAAATTATTTTTTGAATAATTTACTATATAAAAGGCAATCCCTGGCGTAATTAAAATTTGCGACAGTAGAAAATTATTTTTTGAATAATTTACTGTAGAAAACGCAATCCCTGGCGTAATTAAAATTTGCGACAGTAGAAAATTATTTTTGAATAATTTACTATAGAAAAGGCAATCCCTGGCGCAATTAAAATTTGCGACAGTTGAAAATTATTTTTTGAATAATTTACTATAGAAAAGGCAATCCCTGGCGTAATTAAAATTTGCGACAGTAAAAAATTATTTTTTGAATAATTTACTATAGACAAGGCAATCCCTGGCGTAATTAAAATTTGCGACAGTAGAAAATTATTTTTTGAATAATTTACTATAGAAAAGGCAATCCCTGGCGCAATTAAAATTTGCGACAGTATAAAATTATTTTTTGAATAATTTACTGTAGAAAAGGCAATCCCTGGCCTAATTAAAATTTGCGACAGTAGAAAATTATTTTTTGAATAATTTACTATAGAAAAGGCAATCCCTGGCGCAATTAAAATTTGCGACAGTAGAAAATTATTTTTTGAATAATTTACTATAGAAAAGGCAATCCCTGGCGTAGTTAAAATTTGCGACAGTAGAAAATTATTTTTTGAATAATTTACTGTACAAAAGGCAATCCCTGGCGTATTTAAAATTTGCGACAGTTGAAAATTATTTTTTGAATAATTTACTATAGAAAAGGCAATCCCTGGCGCAATTAAAATTTGAGACAGTAGAAAATTATTTTTTGAATAATTTACTATAGAAAAGGCAATCCCTGGCGCAATTAAAATTTGCGACAGTAGAAAATTATTTTTTGAATAATTTACTATAGAAAAGGCAATCCCTGGCGTAATTAAAATTTGCGACAGTATAAAATTATTTTTTGAATAATTTACTATAGAAAAGGCAATCCCTGGCGCAATAAAAACTTGCGATAGTAAAAAATTAATTTTGAATAATTTACTGTAGAAAAGGCAATCCCTGGCGCAATTAAAATTTGCGACAGTATAAAATTATTTTTTGAATAATTTACTATAGAAAAGGCAATCCCTGGCGCAATTAAAATTTGCGACAGTAAAAAATTATTTTTTGAATAATTTACTATAGAAAATGCAATCCCTGGCGTAATTAAAATTTGCGACAGTTGAAAATTATTTTGTGAGAAATTTACTATAGAAAAGGCAAACCCTGGCGTAATTAAAATTTGCGACAGTTGAAAATTATTTTTTGAATAATTTACTATAGAAAAGGCAATCCCTGGCGTATTTAAAATTTGCGATAGTAAGAAATTAATTTGTGAGAAATTTACTATATAAAAGGCAAGCCCTGGCGTAATTAAAATTTGCGACAGTATAAAATTATTTTTTGAATAATTTACTATAGAAAAGGCAATCTCTGGCGTAATTAAAATTTGCGACAGTAGAAAATTATTTTTTGAATAATTTAATATAGAAAAGGCAATCCCTGGCGTAATTAAAATTTGCGACAGTAGAAAATTATTTTTTGAATAATTTACTATAGAAAAGGCAATCCCTGGCGCACTTAAAATTTGCGACAGTAGAAAATTATTTTTTGAATAATTTACTATATAAAAGGCAATCCCTGGCGTAATTAAAATTTGCGACAGTAAAAAATTATTTTTTGAATAATTTACTATAGAAAAGGCAATCCCTGGCGTAATTAAAATTTGCGACAGTAGAAAATTATTTTTTGAATAATTTACTATAGAAAAGGCAATCCCTGGCGCAATTAAAATTTGCGACAGTATAAAATTATTTTTTGAATAATTTACTGTAGAAAAGGCAATCCCTGGCGTAATTAAAATTTGCGACAGTAGAAAATTATTTTTTGAATAATTTACTATAGAAAAGGCAATCCTTGGCGCAATTAAAATTTGCGACAGTAGAAAATTATTTTTGGAATAATTTACTATAGAAAAGGCAATCCCTGGCGTAATTAAAATTTGCGAC
>CAWVNZ010002002.1:0-45297 GCA_963930735.1 Dioctria linearis
GCCAGGGATTGCCTTTTCTATAGTAAATTATTCAAAAAATAATTTTCTACTGTCGCAAATTTTAATTACGCCAGGGATTGCCTTTTATATAGTAAATTATTCAAAAAATAATTTTCTACTGTCACAAATTTTAAATATCCCAGGGATTGCCTTTTCTATAGTAAATTATTCAAAAAATAATTTTCAACTGTCACAAATTTTAATTGCGCCAGGGATTGCCTTTTCTATAGTAAATTATTCAAAAAATAATTTTCAACTGTCACAAATTTTAATTACGCCAGGGATTGACTTTTCTACAGTAAATTATTCAAAAAATAATTTTATACTGTCGCAAATTTTAATTGCGCCAGGGATTGCCTTTTATATAGTAAATTTTTCAAAAACTAATTTTATACTGTCGCAAATTTTATGTGCGCCAGGGATTGCCTTTTATATAGTAAATTATTCAAAAAATAATTTTCTACTGTCGCAAATTTTAAATATCCCAGGGATTGCCTTTTCTATAGTAAATTATTCAAAAAATAATTTTCAACTGTCACAAATTTTAATTACGCCAGGGATTGCCTTTTATATAGTAAATTTTTCAAAAACTAATTTTATACTGTCGCAAATTTTAATTGCGCCAGGGATTGCCTTTTCTATAGCAAATTATTCAAAAAATAATTTTATACTGTCGCAAATTTTAATTGCGCCAGGGATTGCCTTTTATATAGTAAATTTTTCAAAAACTAATTTTATACTGTCGCAAATTTTATGTGCGCCAGGGATTGCCTTTTATATAGTAAATTATTCAAAAAATAATTTTCTACTGTCGCAAATTTTAAATATCCCAGGGATTGCCTTTTCTATAGTAAATTATTCAAAAACTAATTTTCAACTGTCACAAATTTTAATTACGCCAGGGATTGCCTTTTATATAGTAAATTTTTCAAAAACTAATTTTATACTGTCGCAAATTTTAATTGCGCCAGGGATTGCCTTTTCTATAGTAAATTATTCAAAAAATAATTTTATACTGTCACAAATTTTAATTGCGCCAGGGATTGCCTTTTCTATAGTAAATTATTCAAAAACTAATTTTATACTGTCGCAAATTTTAAATATCCCAGGGATTGCCTTTTCTATAGTAAATTATTCAAAAAATAATTTTCAACTGTCGCAAATTTTAATTACGCCAGGGATTGCCTTTTCTATAGTAAATTATTCAAAAAATAATTTTATACTGTCGCAAATTTTAATTGCGCCAGGGATTGCCTTTTATATAGTAAATTTTTCAAAAACTAATTTTATACTGTCGCAAATTTTAAATATCCCAGGGATTGCCTTTTCTATAGTAAATTATTCAAAAAATAATTTTATACTGTCACAAATTTTAATTGCGCCAGGGATTGCCTTTTCTATAGTAAATTATTCAAAAACTAATTTTCTACTGTCGCAAATTTTAATTGCGCCAGGGATTGCCTTTTCTATAGTAAATTATTCAAAAACTAATTTTATACTGTCGCAAATTTTAATTGCGCCAGGGATTGCCTTTTCTACAGTAAATTATTCAAAAAATAATTTTTTACTGTCGCAAATTTTATGTGCGCCAGGGATTGCCTTTTCTATAGTAAATTATTCAAAAACTAATTTTATACTGTCGCAAATTTTATGTGCGCCAGGGATTGCCTTTTCTATAGTAAATTATTCAAAAACTAATTTTATACTGTCACAAATTTTAATTGCGCCAGGGATTGCCTTTTCTATAGTAAATTATTCAAAAACTAATTTTATACTGTCGCAAATTTTATGTGCGCCAGGGATTGCCTTTTCTATAGTAAATTATTCAAAAAATAATTTTCAACTGTCGCAAATTTTAATTACGCCAGGGATTGCCTTTTATATAGTAAATTATTCAAAAACTAATTTTATACTGTCGCAAATTTTATGTGCGCCAGGGATTGCCTTTTCTATAGTAAATTATTCAAAAACTAATTTTATACTGTCACAAATTTTAATTGCGCCAGGGATTGCCTTTTCTATAGTAAATTATTCAAAAACTAATTTTCTACTGTCACAAATTTTAATTACGCCAGGGATTGCCTTTTATATAGTAAATTATTCAAAAACTAATTTTCTACTGTCACAAATTTTAATTGCGCCAGGGATTGCCTTTTCTATAGTAAATTATTCAAAAAATAATTTTATACTGTCGCAAATTTTAATTGCGCCAGGGATTGCCTTTTATATAGTAAATTTTTCAAAAACTAATTTTATACTGTCGCAAATTTTAAATATCCCAGGGATTGCCTTTTCTATAGTAAATTATTCAAAAAATAATTTTATACTGTCACAAATTTTAATTGCGCCAGGGATTGCCTTTTCTATAGTAAATTATTCAAAAACTAATTTTATACTGTCGCAAATTTTAATTGCGCCAGGGATTGCCTTTTATATAGTAAATTATTCAAAAAATAATTTTATACTGTCACAAATTTTAAATATCCCAGGGATTGCCTTTTCTACAGTAAATTATTCAAAAAATAATTTTCTACTGTCGCAAATTTTAATTACGCCAGGGATTGCCTTTTCTATAGTAAATTATTCAAAAAATAATTTTCTACTGTCGCAAATTTTAAATATCCCAGGGATTGCCTTTTCTACAGTAAATTATTCAAAAAATAATTTTCTACTGTCGCAAATTTTAATTGCGCCAGGGATTGACTTTTCTATAGTAAATTATTCAAAAAATAATTTTATACTGTCACAAATTTTAAATATCCCAGGGATTGCCTTTTCTACAGTAAATTATTCAAAAAATAATTTTCTACTGTCGCAAATTTTAATTACGCCAGGGATTGCCTTTTATATAGTAAATTTTTCAAAAACTAATTTTATACTGTCGCAAATTTTATGTGCGCCAGGGATTGCCTTTTCTATAGTAAATTATTCAAAAAATAATTTTCTACTGTCGCAAATTTTAAATATCCCAGGGATTGCCTTTTCTATAGTAAATTATTCAAAAAATAATTTTATACTGTCGCAAATTTTAATTGCGCCAGGGATTGCCTTTTCTACAGTAAATTATTCAAAAAATAATTTTATACTGTCGCAAATTTTAATTGCGCCAGGGATTGCCTTTTCTATAGTAAATTATTCAAAAAATAATTTTATACTGTCGCAAATTTTATGTGCGCCAGGGATTGCCTTTTCTATAGTAAATTTTTCAAAAAATAATTTTATACTGTCGCAAATTTTAATTGCGCCAGGGATTGCCTTTTCTATAGTAAATTATTCAAAAAATAATTTTCAACTGTCACAAATTTTAATTGCGCCAGGGATTGACTTTTCTATAGTAAATTATTCAAAAAATAATTTTATACTGTCACAAATTTTAAATATCCCAGGGATTGCCTTTTCTATAGTAAATTATTCAAAAACTAATTTTCTACTGTCACAAATTTTAATTGCGCCAGGGATTGACTTTTCTATAGTAAATTATTCAAAAAATAATTTTATACTGTCGCAAATTTTAAATATCCCAGGGATTGCCTTTTCTATAGTAAATTATTCAAAAAATAATTTTATACTGTCACAAATTTTAATTGCGCCAGGGATTGCCTTTTCTATAGTAAATTATTCAAAAAATAATTTTCAACTGTCACAAATTTTAATTGCGCCAGGGATTGCCTTTTCTACAGTAAATTATTCAAAAAATAATTTTCAACTGTCACAAATTTTAATTGCGCCAGGGATTGCCTTTTATATAGTAAATTTTTCAAAAACTAATTTTATACTGTCGCAAATTTTAATTGCGCCAGGGATTGCCTTTTCTATAGTAAATTATTCAAAAAATAATTTTATACTGTCGCAAATTTTAATTGCGCCAGGGATTGCCTTTTCTACAGTAAATTATTCAAAAAATAATTTTATACTGTCGCAAATTTTATGTGCGCCAGGGATTGCCTTTTCTATAGTAAATTATTCAAAAAATAATTTTATACTGTCGCAAATTTTATGTGCGCCAGGGATTGCCTTTTCTATAGTAAATTATTCAAAAAATAATTTTATACTGTCGCAAATTTTAAATATCCCAGGGATTGCCTTTTCTATAGTAAATTATTCAAAAAATAATTTTATACTGTCGCAAATTTTAAATATCCCAGGGATTGCCTTTTCTACAGTAAATTATTCAAAAAATAATTTTATACTGTCGCAAATTTTAATTGCGCCAGGGATTGACTTTTCTATAGTAAATTATTCAAAAAATAATTTTATACTGTCGCAAATTTTAATTGCGCCAGGGATTGCCTTTTCTATAGTAAATTATTCAAAAAATAATTTTATACTGTCACAAATTTTAATTGTGCCAGGGATTGACTTTTCTATAGTAAATTATTCAAAAAATAATTTTATACTGTCGCAAATTTTAAATATCCCAGGGATTGCCTTTTCTATAGTAAATTATTCAAAAAATAATTTTCAACTGTCACAAATTTTAATTGCGCCAGGGATTGCCTTTTCTACAGTAAATTATTCAAAAAATAATTTTCAACTGTCACAAATTTTAATTGCGCCAGGGATTGCCTTTTATATAGTAAATTATTCAAAAACTAATTTTATACTGTCGCAAATTTTAATTGCGCCAGGGATTGCCTTTTCTATAGTAAATTATTCAAAAAATAATTTTATACTGTCGCAAATTTTAATTGCGCCAGGGATTGCCTTTTCTACAGTAAATTATTCAAAAAATAATTTTATACTGTCGCAAATTTTAATTACGCCAGGGATTGCCTTTTATATAGTAAATTATTCAAAAACTAATTTTATACTGTCGCAAATTTTATGTGCGCCAGGGATTGCCTTTTCTATAGTAAATTATTCAAAAAATAATTTTATACTGTCGCAAATTTTAAATATCCCAGGGATTGCCTTTTCTATAGTAAATTATTCAAAAAATAATTTTATACTGTCGCAAATTTTAAATATCCCAGGGATTGCCTTTTCTACAGTAAATTATTCAAAAAATAATTTTATACTGTCGCAAATTTTAATTGCGCCAGGGATTGACTTTTCTATAGTAAATTATTCAAAAAATAATTTTATACTGTCGCAAATTTTAATTGCGCCAGGGATTGCCTTTTCTACAGTAAATTATTCAAAAAATAATTTTATACTGTCGCAAATTTTAATTACGCCAGGGATTGCCTTTTCTATAGTAAATTATTCAAAAACTAATTTTAT
This sequence comes from Dioctria linearis, assembly GCA_963930735.1. Classification (NCBI taxonomy): domain Eukaryota; kingdom Metazoa; phylum Arthropoda; class Insecta; order Diptera; family Asilidae; genus Dioctria; species Dioctria linearis. The sequence continues at coordinate 5,224 of CAWVNZ010002002.1, forward strand.
ACTGTCGCAAATTTTAATTGCGCCAGGGATTGCCTTTTCTATAGTAAATTATTCAAAAAATAATTTTATACTGTCGCAAATTTTAATTGCGCCAGGGATTGCCTTTTCTATAGTAAATTATTCAAAAAATAATTTTCAACTGTCACAAATTTTAATTGCGCCAGGGATTGCCTTTTCTACAGTAAATTATTCAAAAAATAATTTTCAACTGTCACAAATTTTAATTGCGCCAGGGATTGCCTTTTATATAGTAAATTTTTCAAAAACTAATTTTATACTGTCGCAAATTTTAATTGCGCCAGGGATTGCCTTTTCTATAGTAAATTATTCAAAAAATAATTTTATACTGTCGCAAATTTTAATTGCGCCAGGGATTGCCTTTTCTATAGTAAATTATTCAAAAAATAATTTTCAACTGTCGCAAATTTTATGTGCGCCAGGGATTGCCTTTTCTATAGTAAATTATTCAAAAAATAATTTTATACTGTCGCAAATTTTAAATATCCCAGGGATTGCCTTTTCTATAGTAAATTATTCAAAAAATAATTTTATACTGTCGCAAATTTTAATTGCGCCAGGGATTGCCTTTTCTATAGTAAATTATTCAAAAAATAATTTTCTACTGTCACAAATTTTAATTGCGCCAGGGATTGCCTTTTATATAGTAAATTTTTCAAAAACTAATTTTATACTGTCGCAAATTTTAAATATCCCAGGGATTGCCTTTTCTATAGTAAATTATTCAAAAAATAATTTTATACTGTCGCAAATTTTAATTGCGCCAGGGATTGCCTTTTATATAGTAAATTATTCAAAAAATTATTTTATACTGTCGCAAATTTTAAATATCCCAGGGATTGCCTTTTCTATAGTAAATTATTCAAAAAATAATTTTATACTGTCGCAAATTTTAATTGCGCCAGGGATTGCCTTTTATATAGTAAATTATTCAAACAATAATTTTATACTGTCGCAAATTTTAATTACGCCAGGGATTGCCTTTTCTACAGTAAATTATTCAAAAAATAATTTTATACTGTCGCAAATTTTATGTGCGCCAGGGATTGCCTTTTCTATAGTAAATTATTCAAAAAATAATTTTCAACTGTCACAAATTTTAATTGCGCCAGGGATTGCCTTTTATATAGTAAATTTTTCAAAAACTAATTTTATACTGTCGCAAATTTTAAATATCCCAGGGATTGCCTTTTCTATAGTAAATTATTCAAAAAATAATTTTATACTGTCACAAATTTTAATTGCGCCAGGGATTGCCTTTTCTATAGTAAATTATTCAAAAAATAATTTTATACTGTCACAAATTTTAAATATCCCAGGGATTGCCTTTTCTACAGTAAATTATTCAAAAAATAATTTTCTACTGTCGCAAATTTTAATTACGCCAGGGATTGCCTTTTATATAGTAAATTATTCAAAAAATAATTTTATACTGTCGCAAATTTTAATTGCGCCAGGGATTGCCTTTTCTACAGTAAATTATTCAAAAAATAATTTTCAACTGTCACAAATTTTAATTGCGCCAGGGATTGCCTTTTCTATAGTAAATTATTCAAAAAATAATTTTCAACTGTCACAAATTTTAATTGCGCCAGGGATTGCCTTTTCTATAATTTGTGACAGTATAAAATTATTTTTTGAATAATTTACTATAGAAAAGGCAATCCCTGGCGCAATTAAAATTTGTGACAGTAGAAAATTAGTTTTTGAATAATTTACTGTAGAAAAGGCAATCCCTGGCGCAATTAAAATTTGCGATAGTATAAAATTATTTTTTGAATAATTTACTATATAAAAGGCAATCCCTGGCGCAATTAAAATTTGCGACAGTATAAAATTATTTTTTGAATAATTTACTATAGAAAAGGCAATCCCTGGGATATTTAAAATTTGCGACAGTATAAAGTTAGTTTTTGAAAAATTTACTATATAAAAGGCAATCCCTGGCGCAATTAAAATTTGTGACAGTTGAAAATTATTTTTTGAATAATTTACTATAGAAAAGGCAATCCCTGGCGCACATAAAATTTGCGACAGTATAAAATTATTTTTTGAATAATTTACTGTAGAAAAGGCAATCCCTGGCGCAATTAAAATTTGCGACAGTATAAAATTATTTTTTGAATAATTTACTATATAAAAGGCAATCCCTGGCGCAATTAAAATTTGCGACAGTATAAAATTATTTTTTGAATAATTTACTATAGAAAAGGCAATCCCTGGGATATTTAAAATTTGCGACAGTATAAAATTAGTTTTTGAAAAATTTACTATATAAAAGGCAATCCCTGGCGCAATTAAAATTTGTGACAGTTGAAAATTATTTTTTGAATAATTTACTGTAGAAAAGGCAATCCCTGGCGCACATAAAATTTGCGACAGTATAAAATTATTTTTTGAATAATTTACTGTAGAAAAGGCAATCCCTGGCGCAATTAAAATTTGCGACAGTATAAAATTATTTTTTGAATAATTTACTATATAAAAGGCAATCCCTGGCGTAATTAAAATTTGCGACAGTATAAAATTATTTTTTGAATAATTTACTGTAGAAAAGGCAATCCCTGGGATATTTAAAATTTGCGACAGTATAAAATTATTTTTTGAATAATTTACTGTAGAAAAGGCAATCCCTGGCGCAATTAAAATTTGTGACAGTATAAAATTATTTTTTGAATAATTTACTATAGAAAAGGCAATCCCTGGTATATTTAAAATTTGCGACAGTATAAAATTAGTTTTTGAAAAATTTACTATATAAAAGGCAATCCCTGGCGTAATTAAAATTTGCGACAGTATAAAATTAGTTTTTGAAAAATTTACTATATAAAAGGCAATCCCTGGCGCAATTAAAATTTGTGACAGTATAAAATTATTTTTTGAATAATTTACTGTAGAAAAGGCAATCCCTGGCGCAATTAAAATTTGCGACAGTATAAAATTATTTTTTGAATAATTTACTATATAAAAGGCAATCCCTGGCGCAATTAAAATTTGTGACAGTTGAAAATTAGTTTTTGAATAATTTACTATAGAAAAGGCAATCCCTGGCGCACATAAAATTTGCGACAGTATAAAATTATTTTTTGAATAATTTACTATAGAAAAGGCAATCCCTGGCGCAATTAAAATTTGTGACAGTATAAAATTATTTTTTGAATAATTTACTATAGAAAAGGCAATCCCTGGCGCAATTAAAATTTGTGACAGTAAAAAATTATTTTTTGAATAATTTACTGTAGAAAAGGCAATCCCTGGCGTAATTAAAATTTGCGACAGTAGAAAATTATTTTTTGAATAATTTACTGTAGAAAAGGCAATCCCTGGGATATTTAAAATTTGCGACAGTATAAAATTATTTTTTGAATAATTTACTGTAGAAAAGGCAATCCCTGGCGCAATTAAAATTTGTGACAGTATAAAATTATTTTTTGAATAATTTACTGTAGAAAAGGCAATCCCTGGGATATTTAAAATTTGCGACAGTTGAAAATTATTTTTTGAATAATTTACTATAGAAAAGGCATTCCCTGGCGCAATTAAAATTTGTGACAGTAGAAAATTATTTTTTGAATAATTTACTATATAAAAGGCAATCCCTGGCGCAATTAAAATTTGCGACAGTATAAAATTATTTTTTGAATAATTTACTATAGAAAAGGCAATCCCTGGCGCAATTAAAATTTGTGACAGTAGAAAATTAGTTTTTGAATAATTTACTATATAAAAGGCAATCCCTGGCGCAATTAAAATTTGTGACAGTTGAAAATTATTTTTTGAATAATTTACTATATAAAAGGCAATCCCTGGCGCAATTAAAATTTGTGACAGTATAAAATTATTTTTTGAATAATTTACTATAGAAAAGGCAATCCCTGGCGCAATTAAAATTTGCGACAGTATAAAATTATTTTTTGAATAATTTACTATATAAAAGGCAATCCCTGGCGCACATAAAATTTGCGACAGTATAAAATTAGTTTTTGAATAATTTACTATAGAAAAGTCAATCCCTGGGATATTTAAAATTTGCGACAGTATAAAATTAGTTTTTGAAAAATTTACTATATAAAAGGCAATCCCTGGCGCAATTAAAATTTGTGACAGTTGAAAATTATTTTTTGAATAATTTACTGTAGAAAAGGCAATCCCTGGCGTAATTAAAATTTGCGACAGTATAAAATTATTTTTTGAATAATTTACTATAGAAAAGTCAATCCCTGGCGCAATTAAAATTTGTGACAGTAGAAAATTAGTTTTTGAATAATTTACTATAGAAAAGGCAATCCCTGGCGTAATTAAAATTTGCGACAGTAGAAAATTATTTTTTGAATAATTTACTGTAGAAAAGGCAATCCCTGGCGCAATTAAAATTTGTGACAGTTGAAAATTATTTTTTGAATAATTTACTATAGAAAAGGCAATCCCTGGCGTAATTAAAATTTGCGACAGTAGAAAATTATTTTTTGAATAATTTACTGTAGAAAAGGCAATCCCTGGCGCAATTAAAATTTGCGACAGTATAAAATTATTTTTTGAATAATTTACTGTAGAAAAGGCAATCCCTGGCGCAATTAAAATTTGTGACAGTTGAAAATTATTTTTTGAATAATTTACTATAGAAAAGGCAATCCCTGGCGCACATAAAATTTGCGACAGTATAAAATTAGTTTTTGAATAATTTACTATAGAAAAGTCAATCCCTGGCGCAATTAAAATTTGTGACAGTAGAAAATTAGTTTTTGAATAATTTACTATAGAAAAGGCAATCCCTGGCGCAATTAAAATTTGTGACAGTATAAAATTAGTTTTTGAATAATTTACTATAGAAAAGGCAATCCCTGGCGCACATAAAATTTGCGACAGTATAAAATTAGTTTTTGAATAATTTACTATATAAAAGGCAATCCCTGGCGTAATTAAAATTTGCGACAGTATAAAATTATTTTTTGAATAATTTACTGTAGAAAAGGCAATCCCTGGCGCAATTAAAATTTGCGACAGTATAAAATTAGTTTTTGAAAAATTTACTATATAAAAGGCAATCCCTGGCGCAATTAAAATTTGCGACAGTATAAAATTAGTTTTTGAAAATTTACTATATAAAAGGCAATCCCTGGCGTAATTAAAATTTGCGACAGTATAAAATTATTTTTTGAATAATTTACTATAGAAAAGGCAATCCCTGGCGCAATTAAAATTTGTGACAGTATAAAATTATTTTTTGAATAATTTACTATAGAAAAGTCAATCCCTGGCGCAATTAAAATTTGCGACAGTAGAAAATTATTTTTTGAATAATTTACTGTAGAAAAGGTTATCCCTGGGATATTTAAAATTTGCGACAGTATAAAATTAGTTTTTGAATAATTTACTATAGAAAAGGCAATCCCTGGCGCACATAAAATTTGCGACAGTAAAAAATTATTTTTTGAATAATTTACTATAGAAAAGTCAATCCCTGGCGCAATTAAAATTTGTGACAGTAGAAAATTAGTTTTTGAATAATTTACTATAGAAAAGGCAATCCCTGGCGCAATTAAAATTTGCGACAGTATAAAATTAGTTTTTGAATAATTTACTATAGAAAAGGCAATCCCTGGCGCAATTAAAATTTGCGACAGTATAAAATTAGTTTTTGAAAAATTTACTATAGAAAAGGCAATCCCTGGCGCAATTAAAATTTGCGACAGTAGAAAATTATTTTTTGAATAATTTACTGTAGAAAAGGCAATCCCTGGGATATTTAAAATTTGCGACAGTAGAAAATTATTTTTTGAATAATTTACTATATAAAAGGCAATCCCTGGCGTAATTAAAATTTGTGACAGTATAAAATTAGTTTTTGAATAATTTACTATAGAAAAGGCAATCCCTGGCGCAATTAAAATTTGCGACAGTATAAAATTATTTTTTGAATAATTTACTGTAGAAAAGGCAATCCCTGGCGTAATTAAAATTTGCGACAGTATAAAATTATTTTTTGAATAATTTACTGTAGAAAAGGCAATCCCTGGGATATTTAAAATTTGCGACAGTTGAAAATTATTTTTTGAATAATTTACTATAGAAAAGGCAATCCCTGGCGCAATTAAAATTTGTGACAGTAGAAAATTAGTTTTTGAATAATTTACTATATAAAAGGCAATCCCTGGCGCAATTAAAATTTGTGACAGTTGAAAATTATTTTTTGAATAATTTACTATAGAATAGGCAATCCCTGGCGCACATAAAATTTGCGACAGTATAAAATTAGTTTTTGAAAAATTTACTATAGAAAAGTCAATCCCTGGCGCAATTAAAATTTGTGACAGTAGAAAATTAGTTTTTGAATAATTTACTATAGAAAAGGCAATCCCTGGCGCAATTAAAATTTGTGACAGTTGAAAATTATTTTTTGAATAATTTACTATAGAAAAGGCAATCCCTGGCGCACATAAAATTTGCGACAGTATAAAATTAGTTTTTGAATAATTTACTATAGAAAAGGCAATCCCTGGCGCACATAAAATTTGCGACAGTAAAAAATTATTTTTTGAATAATTTACTATAGAAAAGGCAATCCCTGGCGCAATTAAAATTTGTGACAGTAGAAAATTATTTTTTGAATAATTTACTGTAGAAAAGGCAATCCCTGGCGCAATTAAAATTTGTGACAGTATAAAATTATTTTTTGAATAATTTACTATAGAAAAGGCAATCCCTGGAGCAATTAAAATTTGTGACAGTATAAAATTATTTTTTGAATAATTTACTATAGAAAAGGCAATCCCTGGGATATTTAAAATTTGCGACAGTATAAAATTAGTTTTTGAAAAATTTACTATATAAAAGGCAATCCCTGGCGCACATAAAATTTGTGACAGTAGAAAATTATTTTTTGAATAATTTACTATATAAAAGGCAATCCCTGGCGTAATTAAAATTTGCGACAGTAGAAAATTATTTTTTGAATAATTTACTATAGAAAAGGCAATCCCTGGCGCAATTAAAATTTGTGACAGTTGAAAATTATTTTTTGAATAATTTACTATAGAAAAGTCAATCCCTGGCGCAATTAAAATTTGCGACAGTAGAAAATTATTTTTTGAATAATTTACTATATAAAAGGCAATCCCTGGCGTAATTAAAATTTGCGACAGTAGAAAATTATTTTTTGAATAATTTACTGTAGAAAAGGCAATCCCTGGCGCAATTAAAATTTGCGACAGTAGAAAATTATTTTTTGAATAATTTACTATAGAAAAGTCAATCCCTGGCGCAATTAAAATTTGTGACAGTTGAAAATTATTTTTTGAATAATTTACTATAGAAAAGTCAATCCCTGGCGCAATTAAAATTTGCGACAGTAGAAAATTATTTTTTGAATAATTTACTGTAGAAAAGGCAATCCCTGGCGCACATAAAATTTGTGACAGTATAAAATTATTTTTTGAATAATTTACTATATAAAAGGCAATCCCTGGGATATTTAAAATTTGCTACAGTATAAAATTAGTTTTTGAAAAATTTACTATAGAAAAGGCAATCCCTGGCGCAATTAAAATTTGTGACAGTTGAAAATTATTTTTTGAATAATTTACTATAGAAAAGGCAATCCCTGGCGCAATTAAAATTTGCGACAGTATAAAATTAGTTTTTGAATAATTTACTATAGAAAAGGCAATCCCTGGCGCAATTAAAATTTGCGACAGTATAAAATTAGTTTTTGAAAAATTTACTATAGAAAAGGCAATCCCTGGCGCAATTAAAATTTGTGACAGTTGAAAATTATTTTTTGAATAATTTACTGTAGAAAAGGCAATCCCTGGGATATTTAAAATTTGCGACAGTATAAAATTAGTTTTTGAATAATTTACTATATAAAAGGCAATCCCTGGCGCAATTAAAATTTGCGACAGTATAAAATTAGTTTTTGAAAAATTTACTATAGAAAAGGCAATCCCTGGCGCAATTAAAATTTGTGACAGTTGAAAATTATTTTTTGAATAATTTACTATAGAAAAGGCAATCCCTGGGATATTTAAAATTTGCGACAGTAGAAAATTATTTTTTGAATAATTTACTATATAAAAGGCAATCCCTGGCGCAATTAAAATTTGTGACAGTAGAAAATTAGTTTTTGAATAATTTACTATAGAAAAGGCAATCCCTGGCGCACATAAAATTTGTGACAGTTGAAAATTATTTTTTGAATAATTTACTATAGAAAAGGCAATCCCTGGCGCACATAAAATTTGCGACAGTAGAAAATTATTTTTTGAATAATTTACTATAGAAAAGGCAATCCCTGGCGTAATTAAAATTTGCGACAGTATAAAATTATTTTTTGAATAATTTACTATAGAAAAGGCAATCCCTGGCGCAATTAAAATTTGCGACAGTATAAAATTAGTTTTTGAAAAATTTACTATATAAAAGGCAATCCCTGGCGCACATAAAATATGCGACAGTATAAAATTATTTTTTGAATAATTTACTATAGAAAAGGCAATCCCTGGCGCAATTAAAATTTGTGACAGTTGAAAATTATTTTTTGAATAATTTACTGTAGAAAAGGCAATCCCTGGCGCAATTAAAATTTGTGACAGTTGAAAATTATTTTTTGAATAATTTACTATAGAAAAGGCAATCCCTGGCGTAATTAAAATTTGCGACAGTATAAAATTATTTTTTGAATAATTTACTGTAGAAAAGGCAATCCCTGGCGCAATTAAAATTTGTGACAGTAGAAAATTAGTTTTTGAATAATTTACTATAGAAAAGGCAATCCCTGGCGTAATTAAAATTTGCGACAGTATAAAATTAGTTTTTGAAAAATTTACTATAGAAAAGGCAATCCCTGGCGCAATTAAAATTTGCGACAGTATAAAATTAGTTTTTGAAAAATTTACTATAGAAAAGGCAATCCCTGGCGCAATTAAAATTTGTGACAGTAGAAAATTAGTTTTTGAATAATTTACTATAGAAAAGGCAATCCCTGGCGCAATTAAAATTTGCGACAGTATAAAATTAGTTTTTGAAAAATTTACTATAGAAAAGGCAATCCCTGGCGCAATTAAAATTTGCGACAGTATAAAATTAGTTTTTGAAAAATTTACTATAGAAAAGGCAATCCCTGGCGCAATTAAAATTTGCGACAGTATAAAATTATTTTTTGAATAATTTACTATAGAAAAGTCAATCCCTGGCGCAATTAAAATTTGTGACAGTTGAAAATTATTTTTTCAATAATTTACTATAGAAAAGGCAATCCCTGGCGCACATAAAATTTGCGACAGTATAAAATTATTTTTTGAATAATTTACTATAGAAAAGGCAATCCCTGGCGCAATTAAAATTTGCGACAGTATAAAATTATTTTTTGAATAATTTACTATAGAAAAGTCAATCCCTGGCGCAATTAAAATTTGTGACAGTTGAAAATTATTTTTTGAAAAATTTACTATATAAAAGGCAATCCCTGGCGCAATTAAAATTTGCGACAGTATAAAATTAGTTTTTGAAAAATTTACTATAGAAAAGGCAATCCCTGGCGTAATTAAAATTTGTGGGCAATCCCTGGCGCAATTAAAATTTGCGACAGTATAAAATTAGTTTTTGAAAAATTTACTATAGAAAAGGCAATCCCTGGCGCAATTAAAATTTGCGACAGTATAAAATTAGTTTTTGAAAAATTTACTGTAGAAAAGGCAATCCCTGGCGCAATTAAAATTTGTGACAGTAGAAAATTAGTTTTTGAATAATTTACTATAGAAAAGGCAATCCCTGGCGCAATTAAAATTTGCGACAGTATAAAATTAGTTTTTGAAAAATTTACTATAGAAAAGGCAATCCCTGGCGCAATTAAAATTTGCGACAGTATAAAATTATTTTTTGAATAATTTACTATAGAAAAGTCAATCCCTGGCGCAATTAAAATTTGTGACAGTTGAAAATTATTTTTTGAATAATTTACTATAGAAAAGGCAATCCCTGGCGCACATAAAATTTGCGACAGTATAAAATTATTTTTTGAATAATTTACTATAGAAAAGGCAATCCCTGGCGCAATTAAAATTTGTGACAGTTGAAAATTATTTTTTGAATAATTTACTATAGAAAAGTCAATCCCTGGCGCAATTAAAATTTGCGACAGTAGAAAATTATTTTTTGAATAATTTACTATATAAAAGGCAATCCCTGGCGTAATTAAAATTTGCGACAGTAGAAAATTATTTTTTGAATAATTTACTGTAGAAAAGGCAATCCCTGGCGCAATTAAAATTTGCGACAGTATAAAATTATTTTTTGAATAATTTACTATAGAAAAGGCAATACCTGGCGCACATAAAATTTGTGACAGTAGAAAATTAGTTTTTGAATAATTTACTATAGAAAAGGCAATCCCTGGCGTAATTAAAATTTGCGACAGTATAAAATTAGTTTTTGAATAATTTACTATATAAAAGGCAATCCCTGGCGCACATAAAATTTGTGACAGTAGAAAATTATTTTTTGAATAATTTACTATAGAAAAGGCAATCCCTGGCGCACATAAAATTTGCGACAGTAGAAAATTATTTTTTGAATAATTTACTATAGAAAAGGCAATCCCTGGCGCAATTAAAATTTGTGACAGTTGAAAATTATTTTTTGAATAATTTACTATAGAAAAGTCAATCCCTGGCGCAATTAAAATTTGCGACAGTAGAAAATTATTTTTTGAATAATTTACTATATAAAAGGCAATCCCTGGCGTAATTAAAATTTGCGACAGTAGAAAATTATTTTTTGAATAATTTACTGTAGAAAAGGCAATCCCTGGCGCAATTAAAATTTGCGACAGTATAAAATTATTTTTTGAATAATTTACTATAGAAAAGGCAATCTCTGGCGCACATAAAATTTGCGACAGTATAAAATTAGTTTTTGAAAAATTTACTATAGAAAAGGCAATCCCTGGCGCAATTAAAATTTGCGACAGTATAAAATTATTTTTTGAATAATTTACTATAGAAAAGGCAATCCCTGGCGCACATAAAATTTGTGACAGTAGAAAATTAGTTTTTGAAAAATTTACTATAGAAAAGGCAATCCCTGGCGTAATTAAAATTTGCGACAGTATAAAATTAGTTTTTGAATAATTTACTGTAGAAAAGTCAATCCCTGGCGCAATTAAAATTTGTGACAGTTGAAAATTAGTTTTTGAATAATTTACTATAGAAAAGGCAATCCCTGGCGCAATTAAAATTTGTGACAGTTGAAAATTATTTTTTGAATAATTTACTATATAAAAGGCAATCCCTGGCGCACATAAAATTTGCGACAGTATAAAATTATTTTTTGAATAATTTACTATAGAAAAGGCAATCCCTGGCGCAATTAAAATTTGCGACAGTATAAAATTAGTTTTTGAAAAATTTACTATAGAAAAGGCAATCCCTGGCGCACATAAAATTTGCGACAGTATAAAATTAGTTTTTGAAAAATTTACTATAGAAAAGGCAATCCCTGGCGCACATAAAATTTGCGACAGTATAAAATTAGTTTTTGAAAAATTTACTGTAGAAAAGGCAATCCCTGGCGCAATTAAAATTTGCGACAGTATAAAATTAGTTTTTGAAAAATTTACTATAGAAAAGGCAATCCCTGGCGCAATTAAAATTTGCGACAGTATAAAATTAGTTTTTGAAAAATTTACTATAGAAAAGGCAATCCCTGGCGCAATTAAAATTTGCGACAGTATAAAATTATTTTTTGAATAATTTACTGTAGAAAAGGCAATCCCTGGCGCAATTAAAATTTGTGACAGTAGAAAATTATTTTTTGAATAATTTACTATAGAAAAGGCAATCCCTGGCGCAATTAAAATTTGTGACAGTTGAAAATTATTTTTTGAATAATTTACTATAGAAAAGGCAATCCCTGGCGCAATTAAAATTTGCGACAGTATAAAATTAGTTTTTGAATAATTTACTGTAGAAAAGTCAATCCCTGGCGCAATTAAAATTTGCGACAGTAGAAAATTATTTTTTGAATAATTTACTATAGAAAAGGCAATCCCTGGGATATTTAAAATTTGCGACAGTATAAAATTAGTTTTTGAATAATTTACTATATAAAAGGCAATCCCTGGCGTAATTAAAATTTGTGACAGTTGAAAATTAGTTTTTGAATAATTTACTATAGAAAAGGCAATCCCTGGCGCAATTAAAATTTGCGACAGTATAAAATTAGTTTTTGAAAAATTTACTATATAAAAGGCAATCCCTGGGATATTTAAAATTTGCGACAGTAGAAAATTATTTTTTGAATAATTTACTATAGAAAAGGCAATCCCTGGCGCACATAAAATTTGCGACAGTATAAAATTAGTTTTTGAAAAATTTTCAATATAAAAGGCAATCCCTGCCGCAATTAAAATTTGCGACAGTATAAAATTATTTTTTGAATAATTTACTATAGAAAAGGCAATCCCTGGCGCAATTAAAATTTGTGACAGTTGAAAATTATTTTTTGAATAATTTACTGTAGAAAAGGCAATCCCTGGCGCAATTAAAATTTGTGACAGTTGAAAATTATTTTTTGAATAATTTACTATATAAAAGGCAATCCCTGGCGTAATTAAAATTTGTGGGCAATCCCTGGCGCAATTAAAATTTGCGACAGTTGAAAATTATTTTTTGAATAATTTACTATAGAAAAGGCAATCCCTGGCGCACATAAAATTTGCGACAGTATAAAATTAGTTTTTGAAAAATTTACTATAGAAAAGGCAATCCCTGGCGCAATTAAAATTTGCGACAGTATAAAATTAGTTTTTGAATAATTTACTATATAAAAGGCAATCCCTGGCGCAGTTAAAATTTGTGACAGTTGAAAATTATTTTTTAAATAATTTACTATATAAAAGGCAATCCCTGGCGTAATTAAAATTTGTGACAGTATAAAATTAGTTTTTGAATAATTTACTATAGAAAAGTCAATCCCTGGCGCACATAAAATTTGTGACAGTATAAAATTAGTTTTTGAATAATTTACTATAGAAAAGTCAATCCCTGGCGCAATTAAAATTTGCGAAAGTAGAAAATTATTTTTTGAATAATTTACTATAGAAAAGGCAATCCCTGGGATATTTAAAATTTGCGACAGTAGAAAATTAGTTTTTGAATAATTTACTATAGAAAAGGCAATCCCTGGCGCACATAAAATTTGTGACAGTTGAAAATTATTTTTTGAATAATTTTCTATAGAAAAGTCAATCCCTGACGCAATTAAAATTTGTGACAGTTGAAAATTATTTTTTGAATAATTTACTATAGAAAAGGCAATCCCTGGCGCACATAAAATTTGTGACATTATAAAATTATTTTTTGAAAAATTTACTATATAAAAGGCAATCCCTGGCGCAATTAAAATTTGTGACAGTTGAAAATTATTTTTTGAATAATTTACTATATAAAAGGCAATCCCTGGCGTAATTAAAATTTGTGGGCAATCCCTGGCGCACATAAAATTTGCGACAGTATAAAATTAGTTTTTGAAAAATTTACTATATAAAAGGCAATCCCTGGCGCAATTAAAATTTGCGACAGTATAAAATTATTTTTTGAATAATTTACTATAGAAAAGGCAATCCCTGGCGCAATTAAAATTTGTGACAGTTGAAAATTATTTTTTGAATAATTTACTATAGAAAAGGCAATCCCTGGCGCAATTAAAATTTGCGACAGTATAAAATTAGTTTTTTAAAAATTTACTGTAGAAAAGGCAATCCCTGGCGCAATTAAAATTTGTGACAGTTGAAAATTATTTTTTGAATAATTTACTATATAAAAGGCAATCCCTGGCGTAATTAAAATTTGTGGGCAATCCCTGGCGCACATAAAATTTGCGACAGTATAAAATTAGTTTTTGAAAAATTTACTATATAAAAGGCAATCCCTGGCGCAATTAAAATTTGCGACAGTATAAAATTATTTTTTGAATAATTTACTATAGAAAAGGCAATCCCTGGCGCAATTAAAATTTGTGACAGTTGAAAATTATTTTTTGAATAATTTACTATAGAAAAGGCAATCCCTGGCGCAATTAAAATTTGCGACAGTATAAAATTAGTTTTTGAAAAATTTACTATAGAAAAGGCAATCCCTGGCGCAATTAAAATTTGTGACAGTTGAAAATTATTTTTTGAATAATTTACTATAGAAAAGGCAATCCCTGGCGCAATTAAAATTTGCGACAGTATAAAATTAGTTTTTGAAAAATTTACTATAGAAAAGGCAATCCCTGGCGCAATTAAAATTTGCGACAGTTGAAAATTAGTTTTTGAATAATTTACTATAGAAAAGGCAATCCCTGGCGCAATTAAAATTTGCGACAGTAGAAAATTATTTTTTGAAAAATTTACTATAGAAAAGGCAATGCCTGGCGCAATTAAAATTTGTGACAGTTGAAAATTATTTTTTGAATAATTTACTGTAGAAAAGGCAATCCCTGGCGCAATTAAAATTTGTGACAGTTGAAAATTATTTTTTGAATAATTTACTATATAAAAGGCAATCCCTGGCGTAATTAAAATTTGTGGGCAATCCCTGGCGCAATTAAAATTTGCGACAGTTGAAAATTATTTTTTGAATAATTTACTATAGAAAAGGCAATCCCTGGCGCACATAAAATTTGCGACAGTATAAAATTAGTTTTTGAAAAATTTACTATAGAAAAGGCAATCCCTGGCGCAATTAAAATTTGCGACAGTATAAAATTAGTTTTTGAATAATTTACTATATAAAAGGCAATCCCTGGCGCAATTAAAATTTGTGACAGTTGAAAATTATTTTTTGAATAATTTACTATATAAAAGGCAATCCCTGGCGTAATTAAAATTTGTGACAGTATAAAATTAGTTTTTGAATAATTTACTATAGAAAAGTCAATCCCTGGCGCACATAAAATTTGTGACAGTATAAAATTAGTTTTTGAATAATTTACTATAGAAAAGTCAATCCCTGGCGCAATTAAAATTTGCGACAGTAGAAAATTATTTTTTGAATAATTTACTATAGAAAAGGCAATCCCTGGGATATTTAAAATTTGCGACAGTAGAAAATTAGTTTTTGAATAATTTACTATAGAAAAGGCAATCCCTGGCGCACATAAAATTTGTGACAGTTGAAAATTAGTTTTTGAATAATTTACTATAGAAAAGGCAATCCCTGGCGTAATTAAAATTTGCGACAGTATAAAATTAGTTTTTGAAAAATTTACTATAGAAAAGGCAATCCCTGGCGTAATTAAAATTTGTGACAGTTGAAAATTATTTTTTGAATAATTTACTATATAAAAGGCAATCCCTGGCGCAATTAAAATTTGTGACAGTTGAAAATTATTTTTTGAATAATTTACTATATAAAAGGCAATCCCTGGCGCAATTAAAATTTGCGACAGTATAAAATTATTTTTTGAAAAATTTACTATATAAAAGGCAATCCCTGGCGCAATTAAAATTTGTGACAGTATAAAATTAGTTTTTGAAAAATTTACTATAGAAAAGGCAATCCCTGGCGTAATTAAAATTTGCGACAGTATAAAATTAGTTTTTGAAAAATTTACTGTAGAAAAGGCAATCCCTGGCGCAATTAAAATTTGTGACAGTATAAAATTAGTTTTTGAATAATTTACTATAGAAAAGGCAATCCCTGGCGCAATTAAAATTTGTGACAGTTGAAAATTAGTTTTTGAAAAATTTACTATAGAAAAGGCAATCCCTGGCGTAATTAAAATTTGCGACAGTATAAAATTAGTTTTTGAATAATTTACTATATAAAAGGCAATCCCTGGCGCAATTAAAATTTGTGACAGTTGAAAATTATTTTTTGAATAATTTACTATATAAAAGGCAATCCCTGGCGCAATTAAAATTTGTGACAGTATAAAATTAGTTTTTGAATAATTTACTATATAAAAGGCAATCCCTGGCGTAATTAAAATTTGTGACAGTATAAAATTAGTTTTTGAATAATTTACTATAGAAAAGTCAATCCCTGGCGCACATAAAATTTGTGACAGTATAAAATTAGTTTTTGAATAATTTACTATAGAAAAGTCAATCCCTGGCGCAATTAAAATTTGCGACAGTAGAAAATTATTTTTTGAATAATTTACTATAGAAAAGGCAATCCCTGGGATATTTAAAATTTGCGACAGTAGAAAATTAGTTTTTGAATAATTTACTATAGAAAAGGCAATCCCTGGCGCACATAAAATTTGTGACAGTTGAAAATTAGTTTTTGAATAATTTACTATAGAAAAGGCAATCCCTGGCGTAATTAAAATTTGCGACAGTATAAAATTAGTTTTTGAAAAATTTACTATAGAAAAGGCAATCCCTGGCGTAATTAAAATTTGTGACAGTTGAAAATTATTTTTTGAATAATTTACTATATAAAAGGCAATCCCTGGCGCAATTAAAATTTGTGACAGTTGAAAATTATTTTTTGAATAATTTACTATATAAAAGGCAATCCCTGGCGCAATTAAAATTTGCGACAGTAGAAAATTATTTTTTGAATAATTTACTATAGAAAAGGCAATCCCTGGGATATTTAAAATTTGCGACAGTAGAAAATTAGTTTTTGAATAATTTACTATAGAAAAGGCAATCCCTGGCGCACATAAAATTTGTGACAGTTGAAAATTAGTTTTTGAATAATTTACTATAGAAAAGGCAATCCCTGGCGTAATTAAAATTTGCGACAGTATAAAATTAGTTTTTGAAAAATTTACTATAGAAAAGGCAATCCCTGGCGTAATTAAAATTTGTGACAGTATAAAATTAGTTTTTGAAAAATTTACTATATAAAAGGCAATCCCTGGCGTAATTAAAATTTGCGACAGTAGAAAATTATTTTTTGAATAATTTACTATAGAAAAGGCAATCCCTGGCGCAATTAAAATTTGCGACAGTATAAAATTAGTTTTTGAAAAATTTACTATATAAAAGGCAATCCCTGGCGCAATTAAAATTTGTGACAGTTGAAAATTATTTTTTGAAAAATTTACTATATAAAAGGCAATCCCTGGCGCACATAAAATTTGCGTCAGTATAAAATTAGTTTTTGAAAAATTTACTATAGAAAAGGCAATCCCTGGCGTAATTAAAATTTGCGACAGTATAAAATTAGTTTTTGAATAATTTACTATATAAAAGGCAATCCCTGGCGCAATTAAAATTTGTGACAGTTGAAAATTATTTTTTGAATAATTTACTATATAAAAGGCAATCCCTGGCGCAATTAAAATTTGTGACAGTATAAAATTAGTTTTTGAATAATTTACTATATAAAAGGCAATCCCTGGCGTAATTAAAATTTGTGACAGTATAAAATTAGTTTTTGAATAATTTACTATAGAAAAGTCAATCCCTGGCGCACATAAAATTTGTGACAGTATAAAATTAGTTTTTGAATAATTTACTATAGAAAAGTCAATCCCTGGCGCAATTAAAATTTGCGACAGTAGAAAATTATTTTTTGAATAATTTACTATAGAAAAGGCAATCCCTGGGATATTTAAAATTTGCGACAGTAGAAAATTAGTTTTTGAATAATTTACTATAGAAAAGGCAATCCCTGGCGCACATAAAATTTGTGACAGTTGAAAATTAGTTTTTGAATAATTTACTATAGAAAAGGCAATCCCTGGCGTAATTAAAATTTGCGACAGTATAAAATTAGTTTTTGAAAAATTTACTATAGAAAAGGCAATCCCTGGCGTAATTAAAATTTGTGACAGTATAAAATTAGTTTTTGAAAAATTTACTATATAAAAGGCAATCCCTGGCGTAATTAAAATTTGCGACAGTAGAAAATTATTTTTTGAATAATTTACTATAGAAAAGGCAATCCCTGGCGCAATTAAAATTTGCGACAGTATAAAATTAGTTTTTGAAAAATTTACTATATAAAAGGCAATCCCTGGCGCAATTAAAATTTGTGACAGTTGAAAATTATTTTTTGAAAAATTTACTATATAAAAGGCAATCCCTGGCGCACATAAAATTTGCGACAGTATAAAATTAGTTTTTGAAAAATTTACTATAGAAAAGGCAATCCCTGGCGTAATTAAAATTTGCGACAGTATAAAATTAGTTTTTGAATAATTTACTATATAAAAGGCAATCCCTGGCGCAATTAAAATTTGCGACAGTATAAAATTAGTTTTTGAAAAATTTACTGTAGAAAAGGCAATCCCTGGCGCAATTAAAATTTGCGACAGTAGAAAATTATTTTTTGAATAATTTACTATAGAAAAGGCAATCCCTGGGATATTTAAAATTTGCGACAGTAGAAAATTATTTTTTGAATAATTTACTGTAGAAAAGGCAATCCCTGGCGCAATTAAAATTTGTGACAGTATAAAATTAGTTTTTGAATAATTTACTATAGAAAAGGCAATCCCTGGCGCAATTAAAATTTGTGACAGTTGAAAATTAGTTTTTGAAAAATTTACTATAGAAAAGGCAATCCCTGGCGTAATTAAAATTTGCGACAGTATAAAATTAGTTTTTGAATAATTTTCTATAGAAAAGGCAATCCCTGGCGCAATTAAAATTTGTGACAGTATAAAATTAGTTTTTGAATAATTTACTATAGAAAAGGCAATCCCTGGCGCAATTAAAATTTGTGACAGTTGAAAATTAGTTTTTGAATAATTTACTATAGAAAAGGCAATCCCTGGCGCAATTAAAATTTGTGACAGTAGAAAATTAGTTTTTGAAAAATTTACTATAGAAAAGGCAATCCCTGGCGCAATTAAAATTTGCGACAGTATAAAATTATTTTTTGAAAAATTTACTATATAAAAGGCAATCCCTGGCGCACATAAAATTTGCGACAGTATAAAATTAGTTTTTGAAAAATTTACTATAGAAAAGGCAATCCCTGGCGCACATAAAATTTGCGACAGTATAAAATTAGTTTTTGAAAAATTTACTGTAGAAAAGGCAATCCCTGGCGCAATTAAAATTTGTGACAGTATAAAATTAGTTTTTGAATAATTTACTATAGAAAAGGCAATCCCTGGCGCACATAAAATTTGTGACAGTTGAAAATTAGTTTTTGAATAATTTACTATAGAAAAGGCAATCCCTGGCGTAATTAAAATTTGCGACAGTATAAAATTAGTTTTTGAAAAATTTACTATAGAAAAGGCAATCCCTGGCGTAATTAAAATTTGTGACAGTTGAAAATTATTTTTTGAATAATTTACTATATAAAAGGCAATCCCTGGCGCAATTAAAATTTGTGACAGTTGAAAATTATTTTTTGAATAATTTATTATATAAAAGGCAATCCCTGGCGCAATTAAAATTTGCGACAGTAGAAAATTATTTTTTGAATAATTTACTATAGAAAAGGCAATCCCTGGGATATTTAAAATTTGCGACAGTATAAAATTAGTTTTTGAAAAATTTACTATAGAAAAGGCAATCCCTGGCGCAATTAAAATTTGTGACAGTAGAAAATTATTTTTTGAATAATTTACTATAGAAAAGGCAATCCCTGGCGCAATTAAAATTTGTGACAGTATAAAATTAGTTTTTGAAAAATTTACTATAGAAAAGGCAATCCCTGGCGTAATTAAAATTTGTGACAGTATAAAATTAGTTTTTGAAAAATTTACTATATAAAAGGCAATCCCTGGCGTAATTAAAATTTGCGACAGTAGAAAATTATTTTTTGAATAATTTACTATAGAAAAGGCAATCCCTGGCGCAATTAAAATTTGCGACAGTATAAAATTAGTTTTTGAAAAATTTACTATATAAAAGGCAATCCCTGGCGCAATTAAAATTTGTGACAGTTGAAAATTATTTTTTGAAAAATTTACTATATAAAAGGCAATCCCTGGCGCACATAAAATTTGCGACAGTATAAAATTAGTTTTTGAAAAATTTACTATAGAAAAGGCAATCCCTGGCGTAATTAAAATTTGCGACAATATAAAATTAGTTTTTGAAAAATTTACTGTAGAAAAGGCAATCCCTGGCGCAATTAAAATTTGTGACAGTATAAAATTAGTTTTTGAATAATTTACTATAGAAAAGGCAATCCCTGGCGCAATTAAAATTTGTGACAGTTGAAAATTAGTTTTTGAAAAATTTACTATAGAAAAGGCAATCCCTGGCGTAATTAAAATTTGCGACAGTATAAAATTAGTTTTTGAATAATTTACTATAGAAAAGGCAATCCCTGGCGCACATAAAATTTGTGACAGTATAAAATTAGTTTTTGAAAAATTTACTATAGAAAAGGCAATCCCTGGCGCAATTAAAATTTGCGACAGTATAAAATTAGTTTTTGAAAAATTTACTATAGAAAAGGCAATCCCTGGCGCAATTAAAATTTGCGACAGTATAAAATTAGTTTTTGAAAAATTTACTATAGAAAAGGCAATCCCTGGCGCAATTAAAATTTGTGACAGTAGAAAATTAGTTTTTGAATAATTTACTATAGAAAAGGCAATCCCTGGCGCAATTAAAATTTGTGACAGTAGAAAATTAGTTTTTGAATAATTTACTATATAAAAGGCAATCCCTGGCGCAATTAAAATTTGTGACAGTTGAAAATTATTTTTTGAATAATTTACTATATAAAAGGCAATCCCTGGCGTAATTAAAATTTGTGACAGTATAAAATTAGTTTTTGAATAATTTACTATAGAAAAGGCAATCCCTGGCGCAATTAAAATTTGCGACAGTAGAAAATTATTTTTTGAATAATTTACTATAGAAAAGGCAATCCCTGGCGCACATAAAATTTGCGACAGTATAAAATTAGTTTTTGAAAAATTTACTATATAAAAGGCAATCCCTGGCGCAATTAAAATTTGTGACAGTTGAAAATTATTTTTTGAATAATTTACTATAGAAAAGGCAATCCCTGGCGCACATAAAATTTGTGACAGTATAAAATTAGTTTTTGAATAATTTACTGTAGAAAAGTCAATCCCTGGCGCAATTAAAATTTGCGACAGTAGAAAATTATTTTTTGAATAATTTACTATAGAAAAGGCAATCCCTGGCGCAATTAAAATTTGTGACAGTATAAAATTAGTTTTTGAAAAATTTACTATAGAAAAGGCAATCCCTGGCGCAATTAAAATTTGCGACAGTATAAAATTAGTTTTTGAAAAATTTACTATAGAAAAGGCAATCCCTGGCGCAATTAAAATTTGTGACAGTAGAAAATTAGTTTTTGAATAATTTACTATATAAAAGGCAATCCCTGGCGCAATTAAAATTTGTGACAGTTGAAAATTATTTTTTGAATAATTTACTATATAAAAGGCAATCCCTGGCGTAATTAAAATTTGTGACAGTATAAAATTAGTTTTTGAATAATTTACTATAGAAAAGGCAATCCCTGGCGCAATTAAAATTTGCGACAGTAGAAAATTATTTTTTGAATAATTTACTATAGAAAAGGCAATCCCTGGCGCACATAAAATTTGCGACAGTATAAAATTAGTTTTTGAAAAATTTACTATATAAAAGGCAATCCCTGGCGCAATTAAAATTTGTGACAGTTGAAAATTATTTTTTGAATAATTTACTATAGAAAAGGCAATCCCTGGCGCACATAAAATTTGTGACAGTATAAAATTAGTTTTTGAATAATTTACTGTAGAAAAGTCAATCCCTGGCGCAATTAAAATTTGTGACAGTTGAAAATTATTTTTTGAATAATTTACTATATAAAAGGCAATCCCTGGCGTAATTAAAATTTGCGACAGTATAAAATTAGTTTTTGAAAAATTTACTATAGAAAAGGCAATCCCTGGCGCAATTAAAATTTGCGACAGTATAAAATTAGTTTTTGAAAAATTTACTATAGAAAAGGCAATCCCTGGCGCACATAAAATTTGTGACAGTAGAAAATTAGTTTTTGAATAATTTACTATATAAAAGGCAATCCCTGGCGCAATTAAAATTTGTGACAGTTGAAAATTATTTTTTGAATAATTTACTATATAAAAGGCAATCCCTGGCGTAATTAAAATTTGTGACAGTATAAAATTAGTTTTTGAATAATTTACTATAGAAAAGGCAATCCCTGGCGCAATTAAAATTTGCGACAGTAGAAAATTATTTTTTGAATAATTTACTATAGAAAAGGCAATCCCTGGCGCACATAAAATTTGCGACAGTATAAAATTAGTTTTTGAAAAATTTACTATATAAAAGGCAATCCCTGGCGCAATTAAAATTTGTGACAGTTGAAAATTATTTTTTGAATAATTTACTATAGAAAAGGCAATCCCTGGCGCAATTAAAATTTGCGACAGTTGAAAATTATTTTTTGAATAATTTACTATAGAAAAGGCAATCCCTGGCGCACATAAAATTTGCGACAGTATAAAATTAGTTTTTGAAAAATTTACTGTAGAAAAGGCAATCCCTGGCGCAATTAAAATTTGTGACAGTATAAAATTAGTTTTTGAATAATTTACTATAGAAAAGGCAATCCCTGGCGCAATTAAAATTTGTGACAGTTGAAAATTAGTTTTTGAATAATTTACTATAGAAAAGGCAATCCCTGGCGCAATTAAAATTTGCGACAGTATAAAATTAGTTTTTGAAAAATTTACTATAGAAAAGGCAATCCCTGGCGCAATTAAAATTTGTGACAGTAGAAAATTATTTTTTGAATAATTTACTATAGAAAAGGCAATCCCTGGCGCAATTAAAATTTGCGACAGTATAAAATTAGTTTTTGAAAAATTTACTATAGAAAAGGCAATCCCTGGCGCAATTAAAATTTGCGACAGTATAAAATTAGTTTTTGAATAATTTACTATAGAAAAGGCAATCCCTGGCGCAATTAAAATTTGCGACAGTATAAAATTAGTTTTTGAAAATTTTACTATAGAAAAGGCAATCCCTGGCGCAATTAAAATTTGTGACAGTATAAAATTAGTTTTTGAAAAATTTACTGTAGAAAAGTCAATCCCTGGCGCAATTAAAATTTGTGACAGTTGAAAATTATTTTTTGAATAATTTACTATATAAAAGGCAATCCCTGGCGTAATTAAAATTTGCGACAGTATAAAATTAGTTTTTGAAAAATTTACTATAGAAAAGGCAATCCCTGGCGCAATTAAAATTTGCCACAGTATAAAATTAGTTTTTGAAAAATTTACTATAGAAAAGGCAATCCCTGGCGCATATAAAATTTGTGACAGTAGAAAATTAGTTTTTGAATAATTTACTATATAAAAGGCAATCCCTGGCGCAATTAAAATTTGTGACAGTTGAAAATTATTTTTTGAATAATTTACTATATAAAAGGCAATCCCTGGCGTAATTAAAATTTGTGACAGTTGAAAATTAGTTTTTGAATAATATACTATAGAAAAGGCAATCCCTGGCGTAATTAAAATTTGCGACAGTATAAAATTATTTTTTGAATAATTTACTATAGAAAAGGCAATCCCTGGCGTAATTAAAATTTGTGACAGTTGAAAATTATTTTTTGAATAATTTACTATATAAAAGGCAATCCCTGGCGCAATTAAAATTTGCGACAGTATAAAATTATTTTTTGAATAATTTACTATAGAAAAGGCAATCCCTGGCGCAATTAAAATTTGTGACAGTTGAAAATTATTTTTTGAAAAATTTACTATATAAAAGGCAATCCCTGGCGTAATTAAAATTTGCGACAGTAGAAAATTATTTTTTGAATAATTTACTATAGAAAAGGCAATCCCTGGCGCAATTAAAATTTGCGACAGTATAAAATTAGTTTTTGAAAAATTTACTATATAAAAGGCAATCCCTGGCGTAATTAAAATTTGTGACAGTATAAAATTAGTTTTTGAATAATTTACTATAGAAAAGGCAATCCCTGGCGCAATTAAAATTTGCGACAGTATAAAATTAGTTTTTGAAAAATTTACTATAGAAAAGGCAATCCCTGGCGCACATAAAATTTGTGACAGTAGAAAATTATTTTTTGAATAATTTACTATATAAAAGGCAATCCCTGGCGCAATTAAAATTTGCGACAGTATAAAATTATTTTTTGAATAATTTACTATAGAAAAGGCAATCCCTGGCGCAATTAAAATTTGTGACAGTTGAAAATTATTTTTTGAATAATTTACTGTAGAAAAGGCAATCCCTGGCGCAATTAAAATTTGTGACAGTTGAAAATTATTTTTTGAATAATTTACTATATAAAAGGCAATCCCTGGCGTAATTAAAATTTGTGGGCAATCCCTGGCGCAATTAAAATTTGCGACAGTTGAAAATTATTTTTTGAATAATTTACTGTAGAAAAGGCAATCCCTGGCGCAATTAAAATTTGTGACAGTTGAAAATTATTTTTTGAATAATTTACTGTAGAAAAGGCAATCCCTGGCGCAATTAAAATTTGTGACAGTTGAAAATTATTTTTTGAATAATTTACTATATAAAAGGCAATCCCTGGCGTAATTAAAATTTGTGGGCAATCCCTGGCGCAATTAAAATTTGCGACAGTTGAAAATTATTTTTTGAATAATTTACTATAGAAAAGGCAATCCCTGGCGCACATAAAATTTGCGACAGTATAAAATTAGTTTTTGAAAAATTTACTGTAGAAAAGGCAATCCCTGGCGCAATTAAAATTTGCGACAGTATAAAATTAGTTTTTGAAAAATTTACTATAGAAAAGGCAATCCCTGGCGCAATTAAAATTTGTGACAGTATAAAATTAGTTTTTGAATAATTTACTATAGAAAAGTCAATTATTCAAAAAATAATTTTCTACTGTCGCAAATTTTAATTGCGCCAGGGATTGCCTTTTCTATAGTAAATTATTCAAAAAATAATTTTATACTGTCGCAAATTTTAATTACGCCAGGGATTGCCTTTTCTATAGTAAATTATTCAAAAAATAATTTTCAATTGTCACAAATTTTAATTGCGCCAGGGATTGCCTTTTCTACAGTAAATTATTCAAAAAATAATTTTCAACTGTCACAAATTTTAATTGCGCCAGGGATTGCCTTTTCTACAGTAAATTATTCAAAAAATAATTTTCTACTGTCGCAAATTTTAATTGCGCCAGGGATTGCCTTTTCTACAGTAAATTATTCAAAAAATAATTTTATACTGTCGCAAATTTTAATTGCGCCAGGGATTGCCTTTTATATAGTAAATTTTTCAAAAACTAATTTTATACTGTCGCAAATTTTAATTGCGCCAGGGATTGCCTTTTCTATAGTAAATTATTCAAAAACTAATTTTATACTGTCGCAAATTTTAATTGCGCCAGGGATTGCCTTTTCTATAGTAAATTTTTCAAAAACTAATTTTATACTGTCGCAAATTTTAATTGCGCCAGGGATTGCCCACAAATTTTAATTACGCCAGGGATTGCCTTTTATATAGTAAATTATTCAAAAAATAATTTTCAACTGTCACAAATTTTAATTGCGCCAGGGATTGCCTTTTCTATAGTAAATTATTCAAAAAATAATTTTCTACTGTCGCAAATTTTAATTGCGCCAGGGATTGCCTTTTCTACAGTAAATTTTTCAAAAACTAATTTTATACTGTCGCAAATTTTAATTGCGCCAGGGATTGCCTTTTATATAGTAAATTATTCAAAAAATAATTTTATACTGTCGCAAATTTTAATTGCGCCAGGGATTGCCTTTTCTATAGTAAATTATTCAAAAACTAATTTTATACTGTCACAAATTTTAATTGCGCCAGGGATTGCCTTTTCTACAGTAAATTTTTCAAAAACTAATTTTATACTGTCGCAAATTTTAATTACGCCAGGGATTGCCTTTTCTATAGTAAATTATTCAAAAAATAATTTTCAACTGTCACAAATTTTAATTACGCCAGGGATTGCCTTTTATATAGTAAATTTTTCAAAAAATAATTTTCAACTGTCACAAATTTTAATTGCGCCAGGGATTGCCTTTTCTATAGTAAATTATTCAAAAAATAATTTTCTACTGTCGCAAATTTTATGTGCGCCAGGGATTGCCTTTTCTATAGTAAATTATTCAAAAAATAATTTTCAACTGTCACAAATTTTAATTGCGCCAGGGATTGCCTTTTCTACAGTAAATTATTCAAAAAATAATTTTCAACTGTCACAAATTTTAATTGCGCCAGGGATTGCCTTTTCTACAGTAAATTATTCAAAAAATAATTTTCTACTGTCGCAAATTTTAATTGCGCCAGGGATTGCCTTTTCTACAGTAAATTATTCAAAAAATAATTTTATACTGTCGCAAATTTTAATTGCGCCAGGGATTGCCTTTTATATAGTAAATTTTTCAAAAACTAATTTTATACTGTCGCAAATTTTAATTGCGCCAGGGATTGCCTTTTCTATAGTAAATTATTCAAAAACTAATTTTATACTGTCGCAAATTTTAATTGCGCCAGGGATTGCCTTTTCTATAGTAAATTTTTCAAAAACTAATTTTATACTGTCGCAAATTTTAATTGCGCCAGGGATTGCCTTTTCTATAGTAAATTTTTCAAAAACTAATTTTATACTGTCGCAAATTTTAATTGCGCCAGGGATTGCCTTTTCTATATAGTAAATTATTCAAAAACTAATTTTCAACTGTCACAAATTTTAATTGCGCCAGGGATTGCCTTTTCTATAGTAAATTATTCAAAAACTAATTTTATACTGTCACAAATTTTAATTGCGCCAGGGATTGCCTTTTCTACAGTAAATTTTTCAAAAACTAATTTTATACTGTCGCAAATTTTAATTACGGCAGGGATTGCCTTTTCTATAGTAAATTTTTCAAAAACTAATTTTATACTGTCACAAATTTTAATTGCGCCAGGGATTGCCTTTCCTATAGTAAATTTTTCAAAAACTAATTTTATACTGTCGCAAATTTTAATTGCGCCAGGGATTGCCTTTTCTATAGTAAATTATTCAAAAAATAATTTTCAACTGTCACAAATTTTAATTGCGCCAGGGATTGCCTTTTCTATAGTAAATTTTTCAAAAACTAATTTTATACTGTCGCAAATTTTAATTGCGCCAGGGATTGCCTTTTCTATAGTAAATTATTCAAAAAATAATTTTCAACTGTCACAAATTTTAATTGCGCCAGGGATTGCCTTTTCTATAGTAAATTATTCAAAAACTAATTTTATACTGTCGCAAATTTTAATTGCGCCAGGGATTGCCTTTTCTATAGTAAATTATTCAAAAACTAATTTTCTACTGTCGCAAATTTTAATTACGCCAGGGATTGCCTTTTCTACAGTAAATTATTCAAAAACTAATTTTCTACTGTCGCAAATTTTAAATATCCCAGGGATTGCCTTTTCTATAGTAAATTATTCAAAAACTAATTTTATACTGTCACAAATTTTAATTGCGCCAGGGATTGCCTTTTCTATAGTAAATTATTCAAAAACTAATTTTATACTCTCACAAATTTTAATTGCGCCAGGGATTGCCTTTTCTATAGTAAATTATTCAAAAACTAATTTTCAACTGTCACAAATTTTAATTGCGCCAGGGATTGCCTTTTCTATAGTAAATTATTCAAAAACTAATTTTATACTGTCGCAAATTTTAATTACGCCAGGGATTGCCTTTTCTATAGTAAATTATTCAAAAACTAATTTTATACTGTCGCAAATTTTAATTACGCCAGGGATTGCCTTTTCTATAGTAAATTATTCAAAAACTAATTTTCAACTGTCACAAATTTTAATTACGCCAGGGATTGCCTTTTATATAGTAAATTATTCAAAAAATAATTTTCAACTGTCACAAATTTTAATTGCGCCAGGGATTGCCTTTTATATAGTAAATTATTCAAAAAATAATTTTCAACTGTCGCAAATTTTAATTGCGCCAGGGATTGCCTTTTCTATAGTAAATTTTTCAAAAACTAATTTTATACTGTCGCAAATTTTAATTGCGCCAGGGATTGCCTTTTCTATAGTAAATTATTCAAAAAATAATTTTCAACTGTCACAAATTTTAATTGCGCCAGGGATTGCCTTTTCTACAGTAAATTATTCAAAAAATAATTTTCAACTGTCACAAATTTTAATTGCGCCAGGGATTGCCTTTTCTACAGTAAATTATTCAAAAAATAATTTTCTACTGTCGCAAATTTTAATTGCGCCAGGGATTGCCTTTTCTACAGTAAATTATTCAAAAAATAATTTTATACTGTCGCAAATTTTAATTGCGCCAGGGATTGCCTTTTATATAGTAAATTTTTCAAAAACTAATTTTATACTGTCGCAAATTTTAATTGCGCCAGGGATTGCCTTTTCTACAGTAAATTTTTCAAAAACTAATTTTATACTGTCGCAAATTTTATGTGCGCCAGGGATTGCCTTTTCTATAGTAAATTATTCAAAAAATAATTTTCAACTGTCGCAAATTTTAATTGCGCCAGGGATTGCCCACAAATTTTAATTACGCCAGGGATTGCCTTTTATATAGTAAATTATTCAAAAAATAATTTTCAACTGTCACAAATTTTAATTGCGCCAGGGATTGCCTTTTCTATAGTAAATTATTCAAAAAATAATTTTCTACTGTCGCAAATTTTAATTGCGCCAGGGATTGCCTTTTCTACAGTAAATTTTTCAAAAACTAATTTTATACTGTCGCAAATTTTAATTGCGCCAGGGATTGCCTTTTATATAGTAAATTATTCAAAAAATAATTTTCAACTGTCACAAATTTTAATTACGCCAGGGATTGCCTTTTCTATAGTAAATTTTTCAAAAACTAATTTTATACTGTCGCAAATTTTAATTACGCCAGGGATTGCCTTTTCTATAGTAAATTATTCAAAAACTAATTTTCAACTGTCACAAATTTTAATTACGCCAGGGATTGCCTTTTATATAGTAAATTATTCAAAAAATAATTTTCTACTGTCGCAAATTTTAAATATCCCAGGGATTGCCTTTTCTATAGTAAATTATTCAAAAAATAATTTTCTACTGTCGCAAATTTTAATTGCGCCAGGGATTGACTTTTCTATAGTAAATTTTTCAAAAACTAATTTTCAACTGTCACAAATTTTAATTGCGCCAGGGATTGCCTTTTCTATAGTAAATTTTTCAAAAACTAATTTTATACTGTCGCAAATTTTATGTGCGCCAGGGATTGCCTTTTATATAGTAAATTTTTCAAAAAATAATTTTCAACTGTCACAAATTTTAATTGCGCCAGGGATTGCCTTTTATATAGTAAATTTTTCAAAAACTAATTTTCTACTGTCGCAAATTTTAATTGCGCCAGGGATTGCCTTTTCTACAGTAAATTTTTCAAAAACTAATTTTATACTGTCGCAAATTTTAATTGCGCCAGGGATTGCCTTTTATATAGTAAATTATTCAAAAAATAATTTTCAACTGTCACAAATTTTAATTACGCCAGGGATTGCCTTTTCTATAGTAAATTTTTCAAAAACTAATTTTATACTGTCGCAAATTTTATGTGCGCCAGGGATTGCCTTTTATATAGTAAATTTTTCAAAAAATAATTTTCAACTGTCACAAATTTTAATTGCGCCAGGGATTGCCTTTTATATAGTAAATTTTTCAAAAACTAATTTTATACTGTCGCAAATTTTAATTGCGCCAGGGATTGCCTTTTCTATAGTAAATTATTCAAAAAATAATTTTCTACTGTCGCAAATTTTAATTACGCCAGGGATTGCCTTTTATATAGTAAATTTTTCAAAAACTAATTTTATACTGTCACAAATTTTAATTACGCCAGGGATTGCCTTTTCTATAGTAAATTTTTCAAAAACTAATTTTATACTGTCGCAAATTTTAATTACGCCAGGGATTGCCTTTTCTATAGTAAGTTATTCAAAAACTAATTTTCAACTGTCACAAATTTTATGTGCGCCAGGGATTGCCTTTTCTATAGTAAATTATTCAAAAACTAATTTTCTACTGTCGCAAATTTTAAATATCCCAGGGATTGCCTTTTCTATAGTAAATTATTCAAAAAATAATTTTCTACTGTCGCAAATTTTAATTGCGCCAGGGATTGACTTTTCTATAGTAAATTATTCAAAAACTAATTTTATACTGTCACAAATTTTATGTGCGCCAGGGATTGACTTTTCTATAGTAAATTATTCAAAAACTAATTTTATACTGTCACAAATTTTAATTACGCCAGGGATTGCCTTTTATATAGTAAATTATTCAAAAACTAATTTTATACTGTCGCAAATTTTAATTACGCCAGGGATTGCCTTTTCTATAGTAAATTTTTCAAAAAATAATTTTCAACTGTCACAAATTTTAATTGCGCCAGGGATTGCCTTTTCTATAGTAAATTATTCAAAAAATAATTTTCAACTGTCACAAATTTTAATTGCGCCAGGGATTGACTTTTCTATAGTAAATTTTTCAAAAACTAATTTTATACTGTCGCAAATTTTAATTGCGCCAGGGATTGCCTTTTCTATAGTAAATTATTCAAAAACTAATTTTCAACTGTCACAAATTTTAATTGCGCCAGGGATTGCCTTTTCTATAGTAAATTATTCAAAAACTAATTTTATACTGTCACAAATTTTAATTGCTCCAGGGATTGCCTTTTCTATAGTAAATTATTCAAAAAATAATTTTCTACTGTCACAAATTTTAATTACGCCAGGGATTGCCTTTTCTATAGTAAATTTTTCAAAAACTAATTTTCAACTGTCACAAATTTTAATTGCGCCAGGGATTGCCTTTTCTATAGTAAATTATTCAAAAACTAATTTTATACTGTCACAAATTTTAATTGCGCCAGGGATTGCCTTTTCTACAGTAAATTATTCAAAAAATAATTTTCTACTGTCGCAAATTTTAAATATCCCAGGGATTGCCTTTTCTATAGTAAATTATTCAAAAAATAATTTTCTACTGTCGCAAATTTTAATTGCGCCAGGGATTGCCTTTTCTATAGTAAATTTTTCAAAAACTAATTTTATACTGTCGCAAATTTTAATTGCGCCAGGGATTGCCTTTTTATATAGTAAATTATTCAAAAAATAATTTTCAACTGTCACAAATTTTAATTACGCCAGGGATTGCCTTTTCTATAGTAAATTTTTCAAAAACTAATTTTATACTGTCGCAAATTTTAATTACGCCAGGGATTGCCTTTTCTATAGTAAATTATTCAAAAACTAATTTTCAACTGTCACAAATTTTAATTACGCCAGGGATTGCCTTTTATATAGTAAATTATTCAAAAAATAATTTTCTACTGTCGCAAATTTTAAATATCCCAGGGATTGCCTTTTCTATAGTAAATTATTCAAAAAATAATTTTCTACTGTCGCAAATTTTAATTGCGCCAGGGATTGACTTTTCTATAGTAAATTTTTCAAAAACTAATTTTCAACTGTCACAAATTTTAATTGCGCCAGGGATTGCCTTTTCTATAGTAAATTTTTCAAAAACTAATTTTATACTGTCGCAAATTTTATGTGCGCCAGGGATTGCCTTTTATATAGTAAATTTTTCAAAAACTAATTTTATACTGTCGCAAATTTTAATTACGCCAGGGATTGCCTTTTCTATAGTAAATTTTCAAAAACTAATTTTATACTGTCGCAAATTTTATGTGCGCCAGGATTGCCTTTTATATAGTAAATTTTTCAAAAAATAATTTTCAACTGTCACAAATTTTAATTGCGCCAGGGATTGCCTTTTATATAGTAAATTTTTCAAAACTAATTTTATACTGTCGCAAATTTTAATTGCGCCAGGGATTGCCTTTTCTATAGTAAATTATTCAAAAAATAATTTTCAACTGTCGCAAATTTTAATTGCGCCAGGGATTGCCTTTTCTATAGTAAATTTTTCAAAAACTAATTTTATACTGTCGCAAATTTTAATTGCGCCAGGGATTGCCTTTTCTATAGTAAATTTTTCAAAACTAATTTTATACTGTCACAAATTTTAATTGCGCCAGGGATTGCCTTTTCTATAGTAAATTATTCAAAAAATAATTTTCTACTGTCACAAATTTTAATTGCGCCAGGGATTGCCTTTTCTATAGTAAATTTTTCAAAAACTAATTTTATACTGTCGCAAATTTTAATTGCGCCAGGGATTGCCTTTTCTATAGTAAATTATTCAAAAACTAATTTTCAACTGTCACAAATTTTAATTGCGCCAGGGATTGCCTTTTCTATAGTAAATTATTCAAAAACTAATTTTATACTGTCACAAATTTTAATTGCGCCAGGGATTGCCTTTTCTACAGTAAATTTTTCAAAAACTAATTTTATACTGTCGCAAATTTTATGTGCGCCAGGGATTGCCTTTTCTATAGTAAATTATTCAAAAAATAATTTTCAACTGTCGCAAATTTTAATTGCGCCAGGGATTGCCCCACAAATTTTAATTACGCCAGGGATTGCCTTTTATATAGTAAATTATTCAAAAAATAATTTTCAACTGTCACAAATTTTAATTGCGCCAGGGATTGCCTTTTCTATAGTAAATTATTCAAAAAATAATTTTCAACTGTCACAAATTTTAATTGCGCCAGGGATTGACTTTTCTATAGTAAATTTTTCAAAAACTAATTTTCAACTGTCACAAATTTTAATTGCGCCAGGGATTGCCTTTTCTATAGTAAATTATTCAAAAACTAATTTTATACTGTCACAAATTTTAATTGCGCCAGGGATTGCCTTTTCTACAGTAAATTTTTCAAAAACTAATTTTATACTGTCGCAAATTTTAATTACGCCAGGGATTGCCTTTTCTATAGTAAATTATTCAAAAACTAATTTTATACTGTCGCAAATTTTAATTACGCCAGGGATTGCCTTTTCTATAGTAAATTATTCAAAAACTAATTTTCAACTGTCACAAATTTTAATTACGCCAGGGATTGCCTTTTATATAGTAAATTATTCAAAAAATAATTTTCAACTGTCACAAATTTTAATTGCGCCAGGGATTGCCTTTTATATAGTAAATTATTCAAAAAATAATTTTCAACTGTCGCAAATTTTAATTGCGCCAGGGATTGCCTTTTCTATAGTAAATTTTTCAAAAACTAATTTTATACTGTCGCAAATTTTAATTGCGCCAGGGATTGCCTTTTCTATAGTAAATTTTTCAAAAACTAATTTTATACTGTCGCAAATTTTAATTGCGCCAGGGATTGCCTTTTCTATAGTAAATTATTCAAAAAATAATTTTCTACTGTCACAAATTTTAATTGCGCCAGGGATTGCCTTTTCTATAGTAAATTATTCAAAAACTAATTTTCAACTGTCACAAATTTTAATTGCGCCAGGGATTGCCTTTTCTACAGTAAATTATTCAAAAAATAATTTTCAACTGTCACAAATTTTAATTGCGCCAGGGATTGCCTTTTCTATAGTAAATTATTCAAAAACTAATTTTCTACTGTCGCAAATTTTAATTGCGCCTGGGATTGCCTTTTCTATAGTAAATTATTCAAAAACTAATTTTCTACTGTCGCAAATTTTAATTACGCCAGGGATTGCCTTTTCTATAGTAAATTATTCAAAAACTAATTTTATACTGTCGCAAATTTTAATTGCGCCAGGGATTGCCTTTTCTATAGTAAATTTTTCAAAAACTAATTTTATACTGTCGCAAATTTTAATTGCGCCAGGGATTGCCTTTTCTATAGTAAATTTTTCAAAAACTAATTTTATACTGTCGCAAATTTTATGTGCGCCAGGGATTGCCTTTATATAGTAAATTTTTCAAAAAATAATTTTATACTGTCGCAAATTTTAATTGCGCCAGGGATTGCCTTTTCTATAGTAAATTTTTCAAAAACTAATTTTATACTGTCACAAATTTTAATTGCGCCAGGGATTGCCTTTTCTATAGTAAATTTTTCAAAAACTAATTTTATACTGTCACAAATTTTAATTGCGCCAGGGATTGCCTTTTCTATAGTAAATTTTTCAAAAACTAATTTTATACTGTCACAAATTTTAATTGCGCCAGGGATTGCCTTTTATATAGTAAATTTTTCAAAAACTAATTTTATACTGTCACAAATTTTAATTGCGCCAGGGATTGCCTTTTCTATAGTAAATTATTCAAAAACTAATTTTATACTGTCGCAAATTTTAATTACGCCAGGGATTGCCTTTTCTATAGTAAATTTTTCAAAAACTAATTTTATACTGTCGCAAATTTTAATTGCGCCAGGGATTGCCTTTTCTATAGTAAATTATTCAAAAACTAATTTTATACTGTCGCAAATTTTAATTACGCCAGGGATTGCCTTTTCTACAGTAAATTTTTCAAAAACTAATTTTATACTGTCGCAAATTTTAATTGCGCCAGGGATTGCCTTTTCTATAGTAAATTTTTCAAAAACTAATTTTATACTGTCGCAAATTTTATGTGCGCCAGGGATTGCCTTTTCTATAGTAAATTTTTCAAAAACTAATTTTATACTGTCGCAAATTTTAATTGCGCCAGGGATTGCCTTTTATATAGTAAATTATTCAAAAAATAATTTTATACTGTCGCAAATTTTATGTGCGCCAGGGATTGCCTTTTCTATAGTAAATTATTCAAAAAATAATTTTCAACTGTCACAAATTTTAATTGCGCCAGGGATTGCCTTTTCTACAGTAAATTATTCAAAAAATAATTTTCAACTGTCACAAATTTTATGTGCGCCAGGGATTGCCTTTTTTATAGTAAATTATTCAAAAACTTATTTTATACTGTCGCAAATTTTAATTACGCCAGGGATTGCCTTTTCTATAGTAAATTATTCAAAAAATAATTTTCAACCGTCACAAATTTTAATTGCGCCAGGGATTGCCTTTTCTATAGTAAATTATTCAAAAAATAATTTTCAACTGTCACAAATTTTAATTGCGCCAGGGATTGCCTTTTATATAGTAAATTTTTCAAAAACTAATTTTATACTGTCGCAAATTTTAATTACGCCAGGGATTGCCTTTTATATAGTAAATTATTCAAAAAATAATTTTCAACTGTCGCAAATTTTAATTGCGCCAGGGATTGCCTTTTCTACAGTAAATTTTTCAAAAACTAATTTTATACTGTCGCAAATTTTATGTGCGCCAGGGATTGCCTTTTCTATAGTAAATTTTTCAAAAACTAATTTTATACTGTCGCAAATTTTATGTGCGCCAGGGATTGCCTTTTCTATAGTAAATTATTCAAAAAATAATTTTCAACTGTCACAAATTTTAATTGCGCCAGGGATTGCCTTTTCTACAGTAAATTTTTCAAAAAATAATTTTATACTGTCGCAAATTTTATGTGCGCCAGGGATTGCCTTTTCTATAGTAAATTTTTCAAAAACTAATTTTATACTGTCGCAAATTTTAATTGCGCCAGGGATTGCCTTTTATATAGTAAATTATTCAAAAAATAATTTTATACTGTCGCAAATTTTATGTGCGCCAGGGATTGCCTTTTCTATAGTAAATTTTTCAAAAAATAATTTTATACTGTCGCAAATTTTAATTGCGCCAGGGATTGCCTTTTCTATAGTAAATTTTTCAAAAACTAATTTTATACTGTCACAAATTTTAATTGCGCCAGGGATTGCCTTTTCTATAGTAAATTTTTCAAAAACTAATTTTATACTGTCACAAATTTTAATTGCGCCAGGGATTGCCTTTTCTATAGTAAATTTTTCAAAAACTAATTTTATACTGTCACAAATTTTAATTGCGCCAGGGATTGCCTTTTATATAGTAAATTTTTCAAAAACTAATTTTATACTGTCACAAATTTTAATTGCGCCAGGGATTGCCTTTTCTATAGTAAATTATTCAAAAACTAATTTTATACTGTCGCAAATTTTATGTGCGCCAGGGATTGCCTTTTCTATAGTAAATTTTTCAAAAACTAATTTTATACTGTCGCAAATTTTATGTGCGCCAGGGATTGCCTTTTCTATAGTAAATTATTCAAAAACTAATTTTATACTGTCGCAAATTTTAATTACGCCAGGGATTGCCTTTTCTACAGTAAATTTTTCAAAAACTAATTTTATACTGTCGCAAATTTTAATTGCGCCAGGGATTGCCTTTTCTATAGTAAATTTTTCAAAAACTAATTTTATACTGTCGCAAATTTTATGTGCGCCAGGGATTGCCTTTTCTATAGTAAATTTTTCAAAAACTAATTTTATACTGTCGCAAATTTTAATTGCGCCAGGGATTGCCTTTAATATAGTAAATTATTCAAAAAATAATTTTATACTGTCGCAAATTTTATGTGCGCCAGGGATTGCCTTTTCTATAGTAAATTATTCAAAAAATAATTTTCAACTGTCACAAATTTTAATTGCGCCAGGGATTGCCTTTTCTACAGTAAATTATTCAAAAAATAATTTTCAACTGTCACAAATTTTATGTGCGCCAGGGATTGCCTTTTATATAGTAAATTATTCAAAAACTAATTTTATACTGTCGCAAATTTTAATTACGCCAGGGATTGCCTTTTCTATAGTAAATTATTCAAAAAATAATTTTCAACTGTCACAAATTTTAATTGCGCCAGGGATTGCCTTTTCTATAGTAAATTATTCAAAAAATAATTTTCAACTGTCACAAATTTTAATTGCGCCAGGGATTGCCTTTTCTATAGTAAATTATTCAAAAAATAATTTTCTACTGTCGCAAATTTTATGTGCGCCAGGGATTGCCTTTTCTATAGTAAATTTTTCAAAAACTAATTTTATACTGTCGCAAATTTTAATTGCGCCAGGGATTGCCTTTTATATAGTAAATTTTTCAAAAACTAATTTTATACTGTCGCAAATTTTATGTGCGCCAGGGATTGCCTTTTCTATAGAAAATTATTCAAAAACTAATTTTCTACTGTCGCAAATTTTAAATATCCCAGGGATTGTCTTTTATACAGTAAATTATTCAAAAACTAATTTTCTACTGTCGCAAATTTTAATTGCGCCAGGGATTGCCTTTTATATAGTAAATTTTTCAAAAACTAATTTTATACTGTCGCAAATTTTAATTGCGCCAGGGATTGCCTTTTCTATAGTAAATTTTTCAAAAACTAATTTTATACTGTCGCAAATTTTAATTGCGCCAGGGATTGCCTTTTCTATAGTAAATTATTCAAAAACTAATTTTCAACTGTCACAAATTTTAATTACGCCAGGGATTGCCTTTTCTATAGTAAATTATTCAAAAACTAATTTTATACTGTCGCAAATTTTAAATATCCCAGGGATTGCCTTTTATATAGTAAATTTTTCAAAAACTAATTTTATACTGTCGCAAATTTTAATTGCGCCAGGGATTGCCTTTTCTATAGTAAATTATTCAAAAAATAATTTTATACTGTCGCAAATTTTAATTACGCCAGGGATTGCCTTTTATATAGTAAATTTTTCAAAAACTAATTTTCTACTGTCGCAAATTTTATGTGCGCCAGGGATTGCCTTTTCTATAGTAAATTATTCAAAAAATAATTTTCAACTGTCACAAATTTTAATTGCGCCAGGGATTGCCTTTTCTATAGTAAATTATTCAAAAAATAATTTTCAACTGTCACAAATTTTAATTGCGCCAGGGATTGCCTTTTATATAGTAAATTTTTCAAAAACTAATTTTATACTGTCGCAAATTTTAATTACGCCAGGGATTGCCTTTTATATAGTAAATTATTCAAAAAATAATTTTCAACTGTCGCAAATTTTAATTGCGCCAGGGATTGCCTTTTCTACAGTAAATTTTTCAAAAACTAATTTTATACTGTCGCAAATTTTATGTGCGCCAGGGATTGCCTTTTCTATAGTAAATTTTTCAAAAACTAATTTTATACTGTCGCAAATTTTATGTGCGCCAGGGATTGCCTTTTCTATAGTAAATTATTCAAAAAATAATTTTCAACTGTCACAAATTTTAATTGCGCCAGGGATTGCCTTTTCTACAGTAAATTTTTCAAAAAATAATTTTATACTGTCGCAAATTTTATGTGCGCCAGGGATTGCCTTTTCTATAGTAAATTTTTCAAAAACTAATTTTATACTGTCGCAAATTTTAATTGCGCCAGGGATTGCCTTTTATATAGTAAATTATTCAAAAAATAATTTTATACTGTCGCAAATTTTATGTGCGCCAGGGATTGCCTTTTCTATAGTAAATTTTTCAAAAAATAATTTTATACTGTCGCAAATTTTAATTGCGCCAGGGATTGCCTTTTCTATAGTAAATTTTTCAAAAACTAATTTTATACTGTCACAAATTTTAATTGCGCCAGGGATTGCCTTTTCTATAGTAAATTTTTCAAAAACTAATTTTATACTGTCACAAATTTTAATTGCGCCAGGGATTGCCTTTTCTATAGTAAATTTTTCAAAAACTAATTTTATACTGTCACAAATTTTAATTGCGCCAGGGATTGCCTTTTATATAGTAAATTTTTCAAAAACTAATTTTATACTGTCACAAATTTTAATTGCGCCAGGGATTGCCTTTTCTATAGTAAATTATTCAAAAACTAATTTTATACTGTCGCAAATTTTATGTGCGCCAGGGATTGCCTTTTCTATAGTAAATTTTTCAAAAACTAATTTTATACTGTCGCAAATTTTATGTGCGCCAGGGATTGCCTTTTCTATAGTAAATTATTCAAAAACTAATTTTATACTGTCGCAAATTTTAATTACGCCAGGGATTGCCTTTTCTACAGTAAATTTTTCAAAAACTAATTTTATACTGTCGCAAATTTTAATTGCGCCAGGGATTGCCTTTTCTATAGTAAATTTTTCAAAAACTAATTTTATACTGTCGCAAATTTTATGTGCGCCAGGGATTGCCTTTTCTATAGTAAATTTTTCAAAAACTAATTTTATACTGTCGCAAATTTTAATTGCGCCAGGGATTGCCTTTTATATAGTAAATTATTCAAAAAATAATTTTATACTGTCGCAAATTTTATGTGCGCCAGGGATTGCCTTTTCTATAGTAAATTATTCAAAAAATAATTTTCAACTGTCACAAATTTTAATTGCGCCAGGGATTGCCTTTTCTACAGTAAATTATTCAAAAAATAATTTTCAACTGTCACAAATTTTATGTGCGCCAGGGATTGCCTTTTATATAGTAAATTATTCAAAAACTAATTTTATACTGTCGCAAATTTTAATTACGACAGGGATTGCCTTTTCTATAGTAAATTATTCAAAAAATAATTTTCAACTGTCACAAATTTTAATTGCGCCAGGGATTGCCTTTTCTATAGTAAATTATTCAAAAAATAATTTTCAACTGTCACAAATTTTAATTGCGCCAGGGATTGCCTTTTCTATAGTAAATTATTCAAAAAATAATTTTCTACTGTCGCAAATTTTATGTGCGCCAGGGATTGCCTTTTCTATAGTAAATTTTTCAAAAACTAATTTTATACTGTCGCAAATTTTAATTGCGCCAGGGATTGCCTTTTATATAGTAAATTTCTCAAAAACTAATTTTATACTGTCGCAAATTTTATGTGCGCCAGGGATTGCCTTTTCTATAGTAAATTATTCAAAAACTAATTTTCTACTGTCGCAAATTTTAAATATACCAGGGATTGTCTTTTATACAGTAAATTATTCAAAAACTAATTTTCTACTGTCGCAAATTTTAATTGCGCCAGGGATTGCCTTTTATATAGTAAATTTTTCAAAAACTAATTTTATACTGTCGCAAATTTTAATTGCGCCAGGGATTGCCTTTTCTATAGTAAATTTTTCAAAAACTAATTTTATACTGTCGCAAATTTTAATTGCGCCAGGGATTGCCTTTTCTATAGTAAATTATTCAAAAACTAATTTTCAACTGTCACAAATTTTAATTACGCCAGGGATTGCCTTTTCTATAGTAAATTATTCAAAAACTAATTTTATACTGTCGCAAATTTTAAATATCCCAGGGATTGCCTTTTATATAGTAAATTTTTCAAAAACTAATTTTATACTGTCGCAAATTTTAATTGCGCCGGGATTGCCTTTTCTATAGTAAATTATTCAAAAAATAATT